>CAJNIZ010004467.1:0-12428 GCA_905231905.1 Symbiodinium pilosum | reverse complement strand
GGATAAAGGGCCCATACTAAGGGCCTGTAACTGTAGTTCCACCATTAGATCATTGAACGTCCAAACTCAAGACTGTCAACATCCCTCAGCCCAACAGCCCTGAACCCTGCAACGGCGCGCCGCCTAGGTACTGAGAAACACTAAACCCTATTATCATAAGGTTCTCAAGTGGTAGCCCTTGGAATGGCTTCCTAGCCTTGAACCCTGCATAGGAGCAGTTTTGAAAATATTTGTTAGGCTTCATGACCCTGGATCCCTACATGACTCTTGTAGAAGCGCAGACCCGTAAAAAAAACTTGTTGTAGGCCCCAAAGGCCTACCCCAGTACTCCCAAGGTCACACTTCTAAGACCCTGTGGACCCTGCACCATAAAACCTGAACCCAAGACCCCAAATCCTAGGGTTTGGGGTATAGGGTATAGGGTTTAGAACCTAGAACCTAGAACCCTTTGACCCTCTCATGGTCCCTAGGTATTCCTAACATCTGGCAGTTTTCGCGTGAGGCCTCCGCTCGCTTGCCGGCTGAGTTGATGACGTTGGCTTCAGCAATAGCCTGAGCTGGAGCCGAATGAGCTATAAGGGTTTATAAGGGTTTAGGGTCTAAACTCCTTAAAGGGGGTTATATAGGGGCCGCTGCAGGGGTTAGCAAGAGGGATACCAGGAATTTAGGCTATAGCTCCTACCTGTGACTCGCAAACCCCATTAAACGAGAGGGCGGTAAAAAAAAACCAGGTAATTGTGTTGCTAACCCCTAGAAAATAGGTCATTTGCCATCTAACCCGCTAACTGGTGTCTGACTTACTTATTAAGCCCTGCGGTCCTCTACTCCCAACATTCGGACAAGGGTAGTCCCCTAACTGATTAGGGTTTACTTTGGATATAGAGGACTTTATGAGGGTTGTTTGGGTAATGCCCCACAAAGTATCCCCAGCCTGCCAGGATGGAAGCCGCACCAACTTGCTTTGAAGATCGCCGGCTCATTAAGAAGCTTAGTCACGGTCATTTATATATCTCTGTATGTTTTATAGTTTTGGGGTCTTATAAGCTGAGGTTCCAATGTTCAGATCGATCCTTAAGTGGGGAATGCTCCAAAGGGGGTCGTATACGATAGGTAACTGGATGCACAGAAATCTCCCCACGCCTAGGGAACAGGCATGGGGCTCCAGAACCATGCGCCGTGTAGTGGTTGCTAGCGATCAAATTATGTGGTTTCACCTGCATGGTGAGCGCTTTTTCGCGCTCTTCCAAAGTCGAGCCGGAATCTCAGCAGCAAGGGCAGCCTGCAAGGAGACACATAGGAAATATTGGTGGGCTTGAAGATGTCAGTGGCTGGTATCAATTGGTGTTGTGTGATGAGCTTGGGCTGTTCGCATTTGACAGGTTTGCTGCTTGCCAGGCTCAAGGTGCGGGCACACGTACTGAGCTTTGATTCAAGCACTGTAGGGTAGTCTACTCTGGCGGCGATGCCTAGATGCAGCCTATCCTTGGAGGGGGTGGCCGAGGAATGGTCAATCTTGCCAGCTTTGATTTCGCGGCTAAATCAAACTCATCGCTTGATTGTGCCAATTGGCACCGGTGACCTCAACACGTGCAACGCGGATGTTGCGCACAACCATCTTACTTTGCGCCCCCTTCTTGAACGTATGGCCAACGAAGCTAGTTGGGAGCTCTTTAGCATGGTTGAGATCAAACACCAGTCCCTTGGCACCATCCATATAGGCAATCGTGTACTTCCATTTTCCGCCCTAGAGCCCATGCCAGGATTTAGCTACGCTTTATAGGTCGAGTCCGAAGGCTCAAATAGACTATTTGAACCAATCCAGCTACACAGATTACGTGTTGTTCGCGGGAATCGTATATATCTGAGGTTGCTGAAGCTGCACAGCGCTCTTGGCCTCAAAGTGAAGAAGGAGTATGTTCACTTGGATTGCTTGTGGGCAAAGGCATTCACTTCGTTTGTCAAGATGAAGGTCAGGAAAGGCTTGCCTTCCAGCGCAACTCGCCTAGCCAGATAAACCTACCTGTTTACAGGGGCAAAGCTTGGTTTAGCTCATCAAACTGCTGTAACTACATTGAAAAGGTTTCAGGGCCCATACACAAGAAAGATGTCCAAAATTCAACTAGGTAACTAAGGTGTTAAATCGTGTTGTGCGACAGGCTTTCGAAGATCTGAACCTTGTACGCAACCTCAAAGGAATGAAACCAGGGGAACCCTGAAAATACCCCTTAAGCTGTTAACTAGCTTAATCAACAATTTAGATGTGCTGGGGTTGTATACGCTTACGTATCTATGCCCAAAAGAAATCCATTTTTAACATTTGCCAGAACGAGACGTTCTTCTCCCTGCAGCGCATCCTCGACCCTTCCATGCCTCCACCCATGCGCCGGGGTCGCAGCGAAACTGACCTGCATAATATCGGTGTAATTCAAGTGGACATACTAGTGCCCCCAACTTAGGTCCGACTTTCTCCGGTTGGAGCTGTATCGAAACATTATAACGGCATTGTTTCTTCAAAATTAAACGGCTCCAACTAGCAACTATAAGTTCACCCAATCCTGCACGGGCATCGTGCGCTAGTTTGGTGTAGTCTTACACATCGCGTGTTTCCTATCTTCTACTAGGATGCTGGGGTTCACGGTATCGGGTGTAGGGTGTTTATAGGGTTTGGGTGCATGCTGTTTGAATGATGCGAGCCAGAATACGTTTTCTTTCATCTATCAGGAAGTGGAGATCCATGTGGCAGACGCCAATGGGAATGATGGACCTGATGCTGAGGATGAACCTCTTGCCCATGAGGGCCAGGAGGAAGCGCTGGATGAGGATGAGGATGATGCTCCAATATCCTTTGATGGGGATGCTTCTGACCATGAAGATGGCCTGGATGATCTTTCGCACGCTGGCAATGCTAGACGTGATGAGGATGAAGAGCTGATGGGCGGCGGTGGTTTGGGAGCTGTTCCAGAGCGGCCTCTTCCCGCAGTAGCAGGGGAAACTTGCCCGGGCGGCCCCGTTGTGAACATCAGTGACTCGCCCATTGCCCCATCCCCTATCCCTGTACCGGATGATCATGAAAACTCCGCGCGCATGGTCAAGAACCTCCAACGCCTTGAGAGGCTTAGGGAGTTGAGGGCCCAGATGCTTCAAACAACTGAAGAGATAGAGTTTCTTGGCTGACATGATAAAAATCTGCTCCGAATATTATGTAGGATCCTAGCTAGCAAAGGAATGCCCCCGCATCGAAACCATCCCAGGCGTGACTCCGCATCTCAGACTTCCCCTGGCGTTGCTGGAGGAAAAAGATTCTCGACTGAGTTCTATACAGATGGGGGCCCTGTGTATCAAGTACCATTCCAATATGTCAAAATGGACGGTGTAAGATTCAACTATCCATAAGACCGTATTACTCCATTTCATTTTCCACGTCTAGCATTCTGAAGTCATTCCTGCGCAAGATTTTGGGTTAGAAGTAGTGAGGCAGAAGAACTAATAAGTTCTATATGTGACATATAAGGTTGGAAGCACGCGTATGCCTTGGATATGGACGATACATTCGTGCCTACCGAGCACGATTCCCAGTTGGATCCATGCGCCCCAATCCCTGCGCCACCGGCCTCGGTCAAGAGGAAGCTCTTCGTAGAAGAGCCTGCGGAGGCGGACAGACAGGCACGGCCGGTCGCCACGCCTTTGGCAAACTTGAAGAAGCTTCTGGCAGAGAGTGCTGCAACCAAGAGAGCAGCTTTCCAGATGCGTGAGGCAAGGGCCAGCTCAGCAGGAGGAAGCACTTCTCCCCCTGTGGAGCGTGCATCTCAGAGCATGCTTGCGAAAGAGCCCTCGCCTGCGAAGCCGGAGCAGCGTCCACTTTGCAGGCGAGAAGCTGGGAGTGATGACGTGGCAAAGTCTTTGGATGACTTGAGCGCTAGCCCGCTCACCAGACGTGAGCAGCTGAAGCTTGTGAAGGAGGCTGAGCCAAAGGGCGCAGCCAAGCCTAAGGTCAAAGCCACGGCAAAAGCCACGGCAAAAGCCAAGGCAAAAGCCAAGGCAAAAGCCACGGCAAAAGGCAAGGCAAAAGCCAAGGCAAAGTCCATGGCCAAGGATGGGGCAGAGACCTCTGGAGCTACGAGGCTTGAGGAAGCCGAAGCTGAGGGTGGCTCCAATCCAAGCCCAGCTGGAAAGGCCAAGAGGGCGGCAGAGACCGAGAATGGGGCTGAGGCTTCGGAGAAGCCACCTGGGCCAGGCCAGGGTTCCCAGGCGTCCCTTGAGAAGCGGCCAGGTACCGAGACAAGGGAGAACCCGCCAGCCAAGAAGAAGAGAGGACCCAAGCCTAGGTCAACCGCGCAGACCCCTATCCCGAGTAAGATCGACAACATGGACCCAGCACAGGTCATGATCTACTTGCAGGGCGATGACCAGATCATGCGATTGGCGTTTGAGTTCATTCACGAGATGTCGCGGCCCGCTACCAGGTGCCGACCAAGCAGAATAAGATTGGGGTGCCAAGCTTTGAGCGTTGGCAGCTGAGCCCATACTGGACCAGATCTACATGTGGCCTGCTGCACAAGCATAAGGAGCCGCCGCACACGTATGTCGGCACCTTTACCTCAGGAGGCTCCGATAACATGTTGGTGGCCTTTGCAGCTGTGCGTTCGTTTGCTTCTCGGCGCGTGTGCTATGTAACCAACTACTATAGATACCCACTACCCTTGATTGCGTATTTGTCGTGCTCTGATTACGTACTTAATTGCTTGAGGACCCATGAGAACTATCAATTGCTTTTTTTTTTTTATGTTGACTGCTTTGGCCCTAGCAGACTGGAAAAAACAATATAGACCATGTTTAGGTTACGCGATAGGAGGTAGAAAGACAACACACAACTAACCCTCAGAAACGCAACGCTTGTATACAATATATGTTTATAGAAAGGGTTTAGGGTTGAGAGGGTTTTATAGGGTTTCCAGGCTTTATAGAGGGTTTATATATGTATATATACATATAGGGTTTATTTGGCTCAACCTTGCCTACTAGCCCTGACAAAACTTTGCGAATTTCATTTGTTGCCTTGGAATCCTTGGAAGTGTATTTACCGAAAACCAGCTTTGTAAAGAAAATCACCCCCACCATTAGCTGCGAATGGCGCGTGATGACAATGCCTGTGAATTTGGTTGGCCCCTTAACTTGTTAAGGCTGTATCTGTATATAATCCCATGTATACTCCTGTATCTGGACCCCCTATAGCGTCAAGCCTCGAAAAAGAACAGCTTAGTTGACCAGTGCTACAAGTTAGCCGTACAATAAATAACTGCTTGCAACCGGCCCCGAATCTTAGGTTGTGTCTATGGAGGATGATGATGGGAACCTTCGCTACAGCCTCGACTCTGCTGAAGCCGAGCGAGCGATGGACATGCTGAAGGATGGCGCTAAGTGTGCTTGGATCTTGAAACAGTTCCAGGATGCCGGAGGCAGCCTGGAGGATCTCTGAAGTGTGCGTTGCGCACGCAGCCCACTTTTGCCGAGCCTTCAGTGTGCCGGGATTGCCCAAAACAACTTCTAGCGCCTTCGTGAGTGCTTAATTTTTGTGCCGCTGAAGATTGCAGCTGGTTCATATGAATTCTAGCTAGGGGAACTTTATGTAGCCCAAGTTCACACTTCTGAGCATATAAGCCTATTGGTGTTCAGGTGGCAGCCTGGCATGCTGGAGGGATTGCTAGCAGCGGGCACGTTCATCTTAGATGCCCCAGGCGAGGTAGCGCTGTGTCATTGCAGCTTACTTTCAACTTTGCTGCGTCTAAAGGCGTGGCCGGGGATTGCTGTATACAGCCGGGCTAGGCTTGGGACTTGAAGTTCGCAACCGTTGCCAGCTTCGTTGAAGCTATCCAGAAATCCAGAGACGGGGTTCCGCGCTGAAAAGTTGTTCCAAATCATTCTGCCGAGACATGCTTGACATACCCAAAATGCCAGGCTATTGCTCAACATAAGTGTGGACACCAATACATTGCAATGTGTCCCTCATTGACGTACACGGGCCAATCCTTAACACCCAGAACCCATTTCCAATCCTGGAAGCTCATAATAAATTGCTGGCAGCTACTTCATTTTGTGTACAAGATTCACGGTCGAGCGACGCCCAGGTCAGCACCTCATGGGCGTGAAGCGCAAGGTGTGGGTCCTGAAGGCACACGAGGCCAAGCAGTCACGTAGAGAAGGTCTGCTCTGCCTGTTTACTAATTAAAGCTTTCAAGTGGCTGTGTGGAAGGCTTCATTCAGGCTGATTCAATTGAGTTTCCTGTAGAGTTTTATGATTCAGTCTTTAAAAAACGGAGCCCTGGGCCTCATCAGACACCCCCTGAAAATCCTTGGATGAAAGAGCGCTGAGAGTTCCTGTTTTTGAGTTTACCCACATACATGATAGCGCTTGCGAGTCCCTCATAGAAAGCTTATTAGAAGGATCGAGTAGGGTGGGAGGGCTTCGATCAATTTTGTAGGAGCTTGACTGCGGTCATGTCAATTGGTGCTTGGGGATATGTTGCATCTTGACTGAGCTGGACGCGATGTGTACTGCTGCTATCCTGCAGGGTCCGCAATTGCCATTGGCATCTGGTTAGTGGGTAGATATCGAGACCCTATCTAAAGAGCCGTTATACGGGTTTGCTAGCGACACAAAATTCGCAATGCTTGGTGTATGCAGTGTGACACTTTCTTACACTGATCTGATTCTGAATTTTGCTGCTATGGTGCGGAGTACGCGGTTGGGGCAGCTCATGTGGGCGCTACGGGAACTTCGTGCTCCCAAGGCTGGAACCGAACGCGGTCCTAGGTCGCATGCAAAGATCGAACCTGATTCTGCTGTAAACCCTATATATGAACCCTACATAGGCCCCCCTATATACATATATATTTAGATATATACATCTATATACATATATATACATATATATATATATACGCTATGTAAACCCTATATATATATATATAAATCCTATCTACGCTATACATATATTTATATATAAACCCTATCAACCCTGTGAACCCTGTTAACCCTGAACCGAATCTGGCCGGAAGGTCCTTCTCATGGCCATCCTGCTTCTAATCTGGAGTGGCAATGTGGAAACCTTGGACAAGGCACTTAATGGGGCTCATGCCTATGAATTGGGATGGGTCTCCTTTTTCAGGAAGGCTACTCCCACTTTATGTACATGTATGTGGACCTTATAAATGTAAGCATTCCTGACGTTTGGTAATCCTGATATGACATGGGTGGTTTTGTTGAGTCTTTCGTGTGGTGTTTATTTGCAGGCACAGGGGCAAAGGGGGGGTAGGGAGGAATCTAACCCACTAGATCATGTAATCCTTTCAATATTAGTCAGTCTTTTTCCTACCTGAACGTTCACGGGGAGAATGGTGTATCTATCCCTTCGGGGCCTTATATGCAAACTATGGAAAGCCGGGTAAGTAGATAGAATAGGAAGGAATCATGTATGTCCCTAGTACCCATTTCATTTGTTCGGCAGATCTACGGGGTCGTGGAATTCTATGCTGGCCTTGGGAACAACAGTCGGTGCGCAAAGCTGGCTGGAATACCTACTGCAAGCCTTGACTTGCTTTACCATACCCCGAGCCCGGACCTGCCCAAGCAAAACTACATGGACATTGTGACTGACGCTGGCCTTTCGTGGCTTGTTCATTGAAAGTCTTTTAAAGCCTGGCCTACACAAGAATTTGGATTGCCACTGTAGAATTGGACCTTGTAGTTAGAAAGCTGCAACACATAGGCAGTATATATATATATATACATATATATAGCCTAGATGTATATATGTATATAGCACCAGAATGGAAATAGTAGGTCCCAGCTTTCATAGGTAATCGCGCTTGTAACTAGAAGGTCCAAACATGTAGGCTTCCCCCAAAGGTGGCCCGATATGCACTAGCAACCTGTATAGGAAAAGAAGAGCGATGAACCTTCACCTTGCCTACAAAATCATGCGAAACAGTTCTTGCACCTTTTCCCTATAGCCCGAGAGGTCGTTGGTTGTTGTAGGAACTTATAAAGGGCTCTCCTATCCATCTTAGGTACCAACACGTTGTCTAGACACAAGGACTTTGTTCTGTAGTTGTTCTGTAGTTTGCATGCTGCACAGGGAACTGCATGGTCCATTATTGATATGGGATGGTTTTCTTTCGATGTGGGTCCTACCCTGTAACCAAACATTCTTTACGGCAAGGATCTGTTTTAGGAAAGACCCCTGAAGATCGGCTCCGCCCTCCCCCTAAAAATGCAGGACCCATGTAGAGTTATAACCTCTTATGCGGCCCCAATCTTTCTTGTTCGGGGGGCCTTCAACCACCATGCAAAACTCGCCTTGATTCAACGCAAAATGACTATAAAGCGCCCTTGCCTGTATGAAACGATATGAAACGCCATCCCCTGCTCTTGGCCATTACTGTATTTTCTTTACTGTCTTTCCGTATACTTTTACTCAATATTCACTAGCCAGTATAATTGCAGCAGGGGAAGACGTTTCACAGTAGCCTAGAGGGTCGGGACTCCTTTTCGTAAAGATCAAAAGTACCAAGATCGAACCACCTGTTCTTTTCTGTAGCTGTGTCTATGCAAAATGAGCTAATACACAGGCGGCCAAGATGCAATTCTCACACACGTGCTTATTCCTGTTATAGGGTTCATACAGGTTTTCTACGGTATATATACATATATATGGGGTGATATGTAGTACCTGCAACGTAGCTTTCTGGTGGTTTTCAAGAAACCCACTCCTCAAGGACTGTTGTCTTGAAATCAAGTTTTGAGCTTTCAGGTCTATATGTCAACCCCGCACAGGCCTATCCTCCTAGAATACCCTCCATATATATGTATATATACGTAGAAATTGTAAACTCGGCCCTACAAAGCCTAGAAACCAGAACCTCGCCCCAAACCCAGCTCTTTCCAAGCATCCTGTCTAAGCTGAAGAAATCATCCCAGGTTGGCCCTTGTCACACTTCTCAATACGAGAGACGATTGCTTGGTCTGGATTGGGCAAAAATGCGCAAGTTTTTGCGCCATGAATGTTGGCACAAGTGGGAGGTCGATAATATGCGGCTTGGGGAACACGAACTTCCCGAGTGTGGAGCAAGCAAATTTGATGATGGCCCGGAGACTAGGATTATTAAGGATGAGGGTTGCGTTTAGTCGGTCTGGGCTACTTAGGCAGTATTTCAATATGTTCGAAGCAAGCTCAGGACATGCTTGATTATATACGTGGCGCAGGCGATGGGGCTTCTATGGATATTAGAACAGCCCAAGGGGTCTACAGCAGAGTACCATCATCGATTCCGGGACATGCGCCATTACCTACCGGTGCTGCCCTTTGTTGATTGTATTCTACGAAATTCCAGTAGATGAACTCTCAAAGTCTGTCCTTCTTGGTAAAAAGGGTCTTATATCAGTCATACGAACTTATTTACCCAGCCCTTCCATAAACACAAATTTTAGTACCAGTCGAAGAAAATGGCCGAAAATGCGGACTTTGCAGAGTTCATCTAGAGGAAGTACCGGCAATCGTGAAGCCACACAAGCACAAGAATTCGACCCCTTGCCAACCAGCCCAGGTTTGGAAAAGTACCTTTTGGATGGCGCACTACAAATCCCTCTTTGTCAAGGGTCACGCCCTTTACTCCAACAGCTCCGCCATCAACTTGTTTGATTTGGGCAAGCTACTAAAACGTGCGCGTCGTCAAGGTCCCAAGACGGTTGTCAAGTATGTTGATAAGCAGGGTCGCAAGCGCTACAAAGGAAGTCGCTACCTCACGTTGTCTGAGAACCTTGATGGGAATTGAGCAAATCGTTATCTGCTCTTGTTAATTATACCTGTGCTCGCAACTTTTTCTCTAGTCCGCTCTGTTCAAGAAGAGCCTCACCAAACCCAGAATCTGGCTAGCCTTTACATGGTTTTGTCTTCAAATATAGGCCAGTATATAGATCCACAGATCCATCATTAAAGGTGTTTGTACATGGGTAAATACGGGTTTCGGATCGGGGGGATAAATGGTCCTGCATAGAAGGACTTAATTAAGAATGGTCATCAAAAACCAGCAACGCCTGTAAATGGAGGCGTGGATTGCAGAGGCCCCATGCATGTCCTGTGAAGGCACACATAATTAGCTGATCGAATCCCTTTATTTACCAAATCGCAAAGTAAGTGATATACCCCGCTGCGCACAATTAAGGCACTGCCCTGTGGCCTTCAGCCTAAAGGTTTTGCGGCTCTTGCCTCGACTTCGCCGTGCCATGCAGAAGAACCCGTCTCCACCACCTGAGATTAATGCCCAAGAAATTTTCCGCAGTCTTGATTTTGAAGATGTTTGGGAAGATGCAAAGGTCCCGTCCTGCTTGCAATACTTGCGGGGCAACACAAATTTGCAAATCCCAGATTCTTGGAGACCCCTTATTCCAAGAGCACTTTAAAGAGGAGATCCAAGGTTTCCTCTGGGTCAAGTTGACACATGCGAGCCTGACTGACCTAAGGTGCCTCATGAAGGGATATAGGAAGCTGGCTTTGTGAAACCCATTCGAGAATGTTGCTCAAGTAATGAAGTATTGGGGTGTATATGTATGAATATAAATCGTCCCAAACCATCTGCCCCCTTAATTTCTTACGTACCTGTTGGCGTTTGAATGAAATTATCCCATTATATGGCCACCAAGAACAAAACAACAAAAAACCGCAAAAACGCGCAAATCTGCCCCTAAAAAAACAGGTCGGCGCAAAAAACCCGCTAAAAAAGTGCAACTAACCCGCAAAAAAGTGCAAAATTTTGCGCAAAAAAGGCGCAAAATCAACTTGGCTTTCCGGCCCCTCTCCGACCCTTTCTTGGCCTGATTTTCGGAGAAATTCGGGGATGATGTCCTAATTGCGGTCTCCAGCGGGGATCTATAATTCGAGCAGCGCTGATCTATGTTGGATGATACCAACTTGGTCCTGCACCAGCTGAATAATTACTGGCTGCAGATATCCTTGCTGTGTGCTTATCCCCATGAGCAAGGTGCAAAATCACTGTGTACATCTTCATGTGCTTTCATAGTGTCACACAGTGGCAAAGCTACAGATGCTCAGTGCATTTGTGCTCCTCCTTAGCAATTTGCTCTGCTTCTTGTAGTGTGGTACACTTTCCTATAAAGCCTCCCCAGGCCGCGACCCTACTTGCAATGCCCGGTGGCGCCGACCCTCCCCGTAAACCGGTTGCTTTGCCGTCTAAGAAGTTCAGTTGCTCTGAACTTCAAGCGGGACAGGCTGTTCTTAAGCAGGCTAAGTTGGAACCGACATCGGCGGATGAGAAAACCGCAGCCCTGAGACAACGCCTGCAGGCCAGCTGTTTTATGGTCATATGTGAAACAACCCTGAACCAACCCTGAACCAACCCTAAACCAACCCTAAACCAACCCTAAACCCTATAATTCTACATGCCCATAAATGAATATCTTGGTAGGAGATGGAGATTGAATATCGCCGGCTTGAAAATGAGATTGCTGAAGATGGACAATTGCCGGAGGACTCGGGACGTTAGGTTTTTATTCATTGAAGCGGGGGGGACTGGTTTGATTCAACTGCGCATGTGCAACCGTGCGACTGCATGATTTCAGAAAAACCAAAAGTGATGCCTTGTTCCTGTTTGCACCCACCTAAGCTAACACATGTTAAATGGACCCTTCAAGGTACTGTTTTGAAGGTATATAGGTAATATGGCACTTGAGGGGATAAATTCAATAACTTAGGCAGTCTCGATTCTAGCAGGACCAAGATGCCCCCGACCTGACCATCCCTGCATCTCGGAAGTGAATGCATGCGAATGTGTCTGTTCTGACCCACTACATACGTGTTGAGCGTTGCACGTGGTCTCATACGCCTTGAACCCCTACCTGTACATAACGTGGTCCTCCAAATTGCTGGCTAACCCCATATTATCTTAGGCAACAGACGAGCAGCTGGCAGCGCTGGGCGCGTACGCTTTGCCCGTCCACAAGGCAGCGCCTCGATCGCGCGCTTTAGTGGTGGCTACTTCTGACTTCTGTTGTCTAGATCACCAGAGGATTGAATGGAAATACCGCTCAGGGTTGTATCAGGGTTGAAAGTATCAATCTGTTATAGAGGTCTAAGCGATTTCTGTAGTGGCCCGCATGTGCCCCCAACACTGTTTCAGCTACAAGACTGTTTTCTGAAGTTTTCGATATACATGTACACAGCATCACACACCCTGCGGAGAGCGTTCTGAATAACAACTCAGCTGATCAATGATTTCCACTATCCACACATATACCCAATTTTAATAGATATAACCTGTGCTAACGCACCCCAAAATTAGAGCCCCGGTTCAGGCTGCTACGAATGTGGGGATGCCTTCACCCTCCCCCGCGACGCCGAGGCGGGGGAGACTCT
>CAJNIZ010004466.1:0-21451 GCA_905231905.1 Symbiodinium pilosum | reverse complement strand
AAAAAAAAAAAAAAAAAAAATCAGGCCTTTACATTGCAGTGTCTCACAAGTCCTGCGTTTTATGCCCTGGTGGTGCTTCCCCTATCTCTGGGTGGCCTTGGCCTATCTTCAGCTGAACGTTTGGCGCCTGCAGCGTACTGGTCGCATGGGCAGATGTGCTGAACTTGGTTTGGGGGTTGCCAGGCTGGCAGAGGCATGCCTCACTCGCAATTCACACATCCTTTCGAGAGCGCGTGCTGCTGCTGGCCGTTGGCCCTGGTGCACAGGATACTCGCTGATGCAATGTGGAGGAGGCGGCAGGCACAGCTGCCGAGGTCGCATTGATGCGTTGGGGGACCACGCCGCAGCATGCCCTCGCATAAGCCTGCTGGTTTTGTGGTGAGGCAGTTGGTCAAGAAGGCCGCGTTGTGCCGCAGCAGTGGCTCGCGCACACAACAGCGCCCGGGGTTGCGCCGGAGGATAGGCGACGGCTTGATTTCGTCGTTTACGGTGGCGAAGTGCAAAACGTGGTGTTTAAGTTGGAAAACGATAAAAACGAGAACGCCCAAAACTGAAAAAACGATAAGAGGAAAATGAAACGATAACAACTTTTCGGGTTAAGCAAAAAGGAACGGGGTTTTTATACAACCCCATATGCTGCGACGCCACATTCGTTTCCCCTTTGAGCTGCAGCGTCACGCCTGTTGCAGGGCCATGAGCGCGCAGATGGTGGGGCAGTGCCCCACCATATTGTGCCACACTGTCAGTCGCGGTTCAATGTGCCGTTTGCCGTGCGGCACTGGGGGAGTGGTCATGCCGCTGTTGGTGGCTGACCGCGACGAAGTCCTGCTGGCAGGTGTGCAGGACCTTGCTGACCCCGGGGGAGGGCCCAGCAGATTCCCTGTACGGTAACCGGACCGGACCAGCTGCTGCGCCGCTACCGGCAGCACGGCGGTCATCCAGCAAGATGCCCAGAACGTAGGGTACGGTGACGACCTGGGACTGACTGCTGGCTTTACACGGAGAAAATGAATGCTACGGTACCCTTCCGGTGCACAGATGGGTTGTTACCAAACGCGTCCATCTCTGAAGGCATGCAAACTCACACATCCGTCCAACTAAGAGGAATCAACGAAGGCAGATTGTGCATGCAAGAGCTTTGGCTTTTTCATCTTTTGCTTGGAGCATGTGCTCCGTTGGGTTCCCGTTGACTCGACAAGCGTTGCCATAACAGGCTGGCCCGGCATGCGTACATGAACCTTTTTGCTGAATCGTCACTGCCGTCAAGGCTTCCTGATGCAAAGGAGCACAGTGCGGCAGGGGCATCAATCGGCAGGGGATGCCGTCACGAGGTTGGATCAGGGGTTCACGGTCTTTTGCACGCGGTCTCGCGCCAAGCCGCTTGTTGGGCTAGGCCACATGTGGCTGGAAATTGCCGGAAAACAGTTGGCACGTTTTGGTGCACATCAACATGTTGGCAAATGCACGGATGGCGTGACGTTGTGCGCATGACCATGGCGCAGTTGACTTTCTAACCATGTTTTGAATTTTGCTTGCTGTAGCATTATGTAGCACTGCTGGCCGCGTACGGTTGTCTCGAAGACTTCCGTGGGGGCAAATCCGCGATGCATTCGTCACACCATCGACCTCAGGACTGCGCTGCGTTGTTGGGCGCTGGAAAGCAGCTTGGTTTTTTTGAGGTGTTTTGGCAGCATTACATGACATGTTATTCACGTGGTCATTGTTGCACTACTCCATGGCATTCTTTGATTCCAAACCTCAATCGGAGATTTCCGGAATGAGTTGTCAGCCTCAAATGGTTGCCAATGTTATTACCTGTACTTGCCGTTTTCAAGGTGCATTTGCCGGAGGATTCTCCTGTGCCACAAATCGTTCGAAATCACCGGTTGTCAGAGGCTTGGTGCAAGTGCGGAATTGCAAGGATGGAGACGCATCTTGCCACGGTTCAAGCGTAGTTTGGAAACATAATCGCAACATTCCATCCTCCCGGCCGCAGGTGTCAGGTACATATGCCGCAGCAGCCGCGGCGGGCGGCACTTTGGGTCGCCTTGCTTGGGGCAGCTGGGCCAGCAACTGTCATCATTTGAAAGCCAACTCGTAAACTTGGAATTGTATGTTTCGATTTTGTGCTGTTATGCCATGTCATTTGTCATATGTCATATGTCATATGTTAGCAAGCTAGACAAGGGCCTCGAACAAATGTAAAACACTTTGCAGTAGCTTGGCTGGCACTGTTGCAGGCGAAGAACGCCTCGGCGGCATTGCGGCAGCTCAGCGTCGTGGCGATATTGGTTTTCCAGCCGCGCAGTTGCAGAAACATCGGGAGACGTAGGTTTGCTGAGTAAACTTTGTTCGTGTTAGTGAGATGACCTTGAAAAGACAGACCGAACGTTAACCAAGGTCCCGAACCTTGCTGGCGCATGCATGGAGGCGTTGGCGTGCATTTTGAATATTTTTCGGGGATTGCTTGTTGGACAAGAGCCTCAGCGGCCCTAATGAACTTGCAGCCATATGTAGGCTGACCAGCTGAGGCTTTGGAAGCCGTTATCTTCGTGGCATCCAATGCTGTGCAGGCGGCTGTTTAGCTAGCCGAGCTGATGTTGTGATGAGTTGTACGATCTTTGTCAATCATTTGTGCAACATGACACGAGGAGCACAGCCCCATTCCCCAGCCTGTCGATGTGGGCTACATGATGCAGGCAAGCTGGTTTGCTCCTGTCTTCGTATGCAGTAGCCCCATGAAGGTGGTGGAGGGATCGGCTTTCGGGGTTTTTTTGACGGGTTCGTAGACGATCATGCGTTTGGGGTGGGCTTCTTTGAGATAATTGCGAAACCGAACCCGCAGTTGTGTGGAAGGTGCGCAACGAAGAGCGAGCTTTGTCTGCACAAGAGCGCCCAGATTTCGATGCATGAATCGCCCAAGGCTCTGTAGTCTGTAGCTCTGAGGCGTGTGGTTTGCAACCGCACAAGCAACATCGAAACATTCGAAACGTCGTTGCAAGTCTTTTTCTGATTTTTGCAAGGGTGATGGGACACTGTTTGTACATGTTTGTGCACAGCTGCGCTATTCTTTGCAGTGTAATGCATGAGCACATGGAACTGCGGGTCAGGTCAAAGTTACGCTCTGGCATCGCAGTTGGCAACTTGGTCGGCATGGAACCTTAACGATGCTGTCTCACATGCACGAAGATTTGGGGATTTGTTAATCCTGAAGTTTGGCCGATGTCTTCGTACCAGGCATCATCTGTGCTAGCCCACATAAAGTGATTGAAAGTGATGAATGTGTTGCCTTGGGAAGGCTTGAGATTTGAAGTGATTCTTGGACAGTGTAATTAATAGCTTCCGTGCAACCAATTGTTGATACTTTTTAGCTTCTTTATCAGCATTGCAGTTGACTTGCTGCTGATCACACATGCTTTATGCATGTTCCGCCATGCGCATCTTACGTTTTCATGAGTACTTGAGCGTCCGACGCAAGGCATCAGATGGACACGCAGATGGTTTGGCTGCGAAAGCAGAAATGTTCTTGGGCAAAAGCAGCATCCGCGCGATCCGCCTCATCCCGTGATGATCAACAGCTTCGCAGTTAACGGTTCAGAGTTCCGGGCATAGACTGTAGTGTAACGGAAGGATCTCACTTGCATGTATCTTGTTGATGCTTGGCAGGATGATCCAACAATCCAAACAGGATAATTTTTTGGAGGATTTGCGGGAACTTCCCAGGGGCATGGGCCTTCCAGAGGCCCCAGAGACACTTCAGCGGCATCATGCGGCATCTACAGGGGCCTTCCACGGGGCACAACGCTCTAGCAGCAGGTCAGAGCTGTTCCCCCTGCTCGTTGGAGTCATAACCACAAGCATCTGACACACTCGAGGGAATCCGTTCGAGGCACCATGCCTTGTGAATTTGCGCATATCCGCACTCCATTGTGCAAAATGTCAGCCCAGCGTGCGGATGGGGCGGGTCGTTCTCATCTTGTATCCTTCTCCTAGATGAGCAGGAGCTGCAGCCCTTGGCGTAGCATGATGAAAGGGTGCCGTTTTCGTGAGGAGGAGAGTGCCGCAAATCAGAATTACATTGTCAAACCCTTCCAGGGATATGAGTGTGGTAGAATACTGGTAGGAAGCCTGCAAAGCAGCGCACGGCACTCAGAAGCCTGAAGAATTGCTTGCATCATTAGTCTTTTTCCATCCTTATTAACTATAGCCCCAAAACGACATTATTCAGATCCTTGTAACCTTTGTATAAACGGTTTCCACCTCATTTTCTTTTCCATATGATTGATTCTCGATGTTTGTAGGGCCCCATATATCCCTATAGAAACCGGCCTCGCAGAATCCCTAAACCTTGCCGTAACCCCTTCCCCTTTAGAGTGGATATCCCCACTGTGGTCCGCGCCCCTAAACCCCTGAACCCTGAAAGCCTTAAACCGTTGACGTAAATCCAACACCCCTAAATGCTAAACCCCCAACCCTAAACCCCTAAACCCTAAACCCTAAAAACCCTAAACCCTAAACCCCAGAAACCCTAAACCCTAAAAACCCTAAACCCCTTAACCCTTAACCCATCTATCCCTTTTCAGAGGCTCTACTTTGGCCGCAGCGCGGTGCTTCCGGGCTCCGGAGCCGGCAGCCGTGCTGCGGAGCCTCATCTACGTGGGGGTGGTTGTCAAAATTATGGTCCGTTTTGGGGTCCCTATTATAGTACGGCACCAAATATTTAGGGTACCCAAAAAGGGACCATAATTTTGACAACCACCCTTGAGGATTTAGGGGTCTTGTTTTTAGGGTTTTTTGGGTTTAGGGGGGTTAATGAAGCCTATAGGCTTCAGAGATCGAGCGTTGCATTTGACAGGACCCCCTGAGCATGCCAGAGAGAGCGAGGGTTTTAGGGTTTTGGGGTTGACTCGTAGGGTTTTAGGGTTTCGGGTTTAGGTGCTTTAGGGATTTAATGGTTTTGGGTTTGGGTTGACGGGGTTGAAGGTTCAAGGGGTTTAGGAGGTTAGGGTTTAAAGCCTCAAGAGCCTGGCAGGAGCTGAGGATTGAAAGAAAGGGAAAAGCCAATGACAATTGTTTCAAAATTGTGTTTAGGGCTTAGGCTTAGGGCTTAGGGTTTATGGTTTGGGTTTTTTAGGGTTATATGCGGTCATATCAGGTCATAGGGTTGGGATTATACAGGGGCATAGGGGTGCGTATCTTGAGCCAATAGCAATAATGAAAAATCGACTTGAAACAAAAAGGGAAAATGACACGGAAACCAGGGTGACAAAGGGTTTACATGGGCAAATATGGTGGGATAGAACTTTTTCAAAGGCCACAGAGGTATGGTAACGTAGGAGTCTGATGAAGCATTACCAATGTTATGGTCGTAGATTCCCTGTACGAGAATACAGTTTTGATATACCGCGGAAAACCTCTGAAGGATATTGGTGCAGTTCTTATCTTTAGCTCTATCATGGATGAGGCTTCAGGCGTTGAGGCAATGGGTGGTGGGGTTAGGGTGTATGGCTTAGGGTTTAGGGTCCAGACAATGCGATGCACGTGTTGAGGCCCTAAACCTAAACCCTCAAGCTTAAAACCCTCAAGCCTAAACCCTAAAACCATAAACCCTCAAACCCTGAAACCCTGAAACCCTAAAGGCCTAAAGCCCTAGAACCCTAAACCGTAAAACCCTAGAACCCTAAACCATAAAACCCTACGTAAACCCTAGTGCTCAATCCTGCAGGCTGTCCTTGGCTTACTCACCCACAAACCTGAATCTCTAATCAACATCTTGCAACGCTTCGTGCCATGCAAGTTCCAAAACCCAAACCTCTGAACCCTAAGCCTTTATTGCAAAGTCCTTCAGGCTGTTTCTGGCTTGGTCCCCTAAAGCCTGAACCCCCCAAAAACCAACCTCCTAAATTCATTCCGCAGACCCCATGCCCCGACCTCTACACCCAAGACGTCATCTTGGGACCCTAATTTTGGGAACCCCCTAATCCCCGAGGCCCCTAAACCCTAATTTTGGGGAACCCCCTAATCTCTGAGGCCCCTAAACCCTAAACCCTAAGTTTGGGAACCCTCTAATTTCCGAGGCCGTGTTTGGCTTACTGCTTGCAGCCTGGCTGCTCCCGGGTGCCTGCCGCCGCTGTCGGAGAGCTGCGGCTAGAGATGCAGAGGTCTTCGGGGTTTAGGGTTTAGGGTTTAGGGCAGGGGTTCGGTGGGCTTACTTTACATAAGTTAAGTGGACCCCCACCCTGTAAGAGTGGTATGACAAGAAGCAAAAGGACCCTAATATGAGCCCCATATTACAGGGTTTGGGAGTCCTCCTAGTGTATAGTGGTCTGCAGGCTAAATGAGGCCAACCTACAAATTAAACCACCCAGCTACTACGGTGGATGCAAAAAATTCTGCATGACCTTAAGTACCCTAAACCTTCGGAATTATGGTACTATAGTACGCTAAGTATTGGTATCAACAGTAGTCGCCCCCTGCCCAGGCTGAACTGCAGCATGCGGGCAACTGCACCCAGTTTAACAGTTTCTGTCGCCGCTTTGTTCTGGCAAACGGCTGGTTCTCGCACCAACTCAACGTGAGGAAGACCCCTCTAATGCGAATGACCCAGTGATAGCCTTCTGAAGGCGTTGAACGTGAGTGCACGGAACTCGAAATGGTAATTCCCCTACATTTGGGGACCCGAAAATGAATATGGACACCTGAAATCCTATAATCCTTATTAAATATAGGGATCCCCAAAAAGGTACGCGGAAACCCTGAAATGGTTTGTGTTGGCCGCTTCCGGCCACCCTTTTCATTGGTCAACTGGCTTCAGAGCTTATAATGGTGTTGGCAAAGTCAAACAAAAGGAAGACATCCGTAGCGTGCAGCGAGAGCGCGCGAGAGCGTGTCCTGCGTACTGTAAAATAGCTTCAGCGTTAAAATTTGGTGGCAAATCGTGCAGCCATGTGATAAATTCCCAAAGAGGACCCTAATGTAGACCCCAATATAGTCCTCATTTCGGGAACCCCAATAAGGTACCCCCAATTTTGGGAAACCCGAATTTGCAAAAATCTAACCGGTAGAGTGCCCAAGCGTACCGCAAAACTCGACGGCATCGGCCATCGGGGTACCCATACAGTATGAAATTCTATCGCTCTGCCAGAACATGTGGTCACAACAGGGTATTTTTTCCAGCCATCTCCTCATGTGGATTCATTTGGAGGTTTCCCAAGATTAGGATTATCTGTTTATGGGGTGTCCGTATCATAAGGACTGTAATATTTGGGGGGCTATGTTGGGGGTCCCCTGACCCTAAACCCTAAAGCCCTAAACGCCAAACCCTCAAACTCTAAACCCTCTACCTTCTAAACCCTCTACCCCTCAAACCCTGAACCCTCTACCCCCTAAACCCCTAAACCCTAAACGCTAAACCCTCTAAACCCTCTAAACCCTAAACCACTAAACCCTCTACCCTCCAAACCCTAAAACCCTAAACCCTCAAACCCCAAACCCTTAAACCCCTAAACCCTAAACCTGTGTCAATTCGCAGGGAGCTGGAAGCCGCTGGGTGCGGCTTTTGATGCCCTGTCCCCAGCTTGCAACGGGAAGGTCATGGCGGCGAGCACCGAGAAGACAAAACGGTATATAGGGTACTAGGGTTATGAGGATTTAGGGTTTAGGGATTAGGGTTTAGGGGTTTAGGGATTAGGGGATTAGGGTTTAGGGGTTTAGGGTTTAGGGTTAGGGATCTGGTCTAGGGATGGGATCTTTCTAAAAGTTCTCCGAGCGATTTTCAGACCAACAAAAGGGGTGTTCCCCTTATAGCAAGTTGAGTTTTCTGGTAGGAGGAGGTGATTTGTGTTCCAATTCAGGGGTCATGAGAGAGGTGAGGCAACCTGCTTTCTTGGATCAGGGGATGTACGGCTTTTTATAGCAGACGGGAGCGATCTCGTGGAGGGATCTGAGTTGTGGTGGTTTAAGGAGGCCTCATAGTGGAAGCTAGGTTCTTCGGCAAATGTGAGAGTGGCGTCAGGGTGACGCGGGGTCGGTGCGCCAGTGGCGTGGGATGGGTTCATCGTTACTATTCCAATCCCACACCACACATTGACGCCACTCCAACACCACTTTCACGCCATCCCCGTGCCAATCTTACACTGCTCCCACACTACTGCCAGCCCCCACGTCACTCCCACAACACTTCCACACCAGTGGGGGCGGACGTTGACACTACTCCCATGCCATTCGCACGCCAACCCCCCACCGCTCCAACGCCAATCCCACACCATTGCCGAGCTATGCACGCACCACCCACGCAAATCCCCCGCCAGTGCCACACCACTCCCTCAGGCGTCCCACGCCAATCCCACACGATTGCCATGCCACTCCAACGCCACTCCCGCACCATTGCCACACCACTCCCAATCCCACTGCCAGTCCCATTCCACTTCTACGCGAGTCCTCTACCATTGCCACACCACGCCAGTCCCACTCCACTCCCGCACGCCATTCCCAATTCCCATGCCAAGCCCGCATGCCAATTCCCCCACACCCCCGGCACCAATCCCACAACATTGACATTCCAATCCCGCAGGGCCCCCACGCCAATCGCACGCTACTCAATGTCAACTTGCCTTTGCCACGCCACTCGCACGCATTCCACGCCACTCCCACTCTGCTCCCATTCCATTTTATCCCATAGAACTGCCGCGCGACGTACGCCAACGCCACACCACCACGTCAATCCCACACCACTGCTACGCTACCCCCACACCATTCCCACACCCCTTTCACGCCATGCCCGCGCACACATCCCTTTCACAGCCTCTCACGCCATTCCCACACTGCTCTGCCACGCCAATCCCACATAACTCCCACCGACTCACACCTCTGTCATGCCGATCCTGCACCGTTCCCGCGACACTTGCGCGGCATTCACCACCCCATCCCACGCAGCTTCCACACCCACATTCACGGCGTTCCCACGCCACCCCCGCACCGATCCCACACCGACTTCACTTAGATCTCACACCGCTTTCACGGCCTTCCCACATACACCGCTACAGAGCCATTGCCACGCCATGTTCATAACATTCCGATGCGACTGCCATGCCATGCCGACCCCACACCACCACCACGCCAATGCATCCCAACGCCATGCACACACCACACAACCCACACAACTCCCACAGAAACTTTCACAGCATTCCAACGCCAATCCCGCTCCAACCCCGCATGGCGTTCACGCCAATCCCTCGCATGTAATGAATCGGGGTTGGCGTGAGAGCGGCCTCGAAGGTCGTTATGTGCTGCGTCAGCCATGCCATCCCACGCTTCGGTAGAGTCGCTTGCCACAGACTGTATACTGCTTTGATTGTGATTCCTTGCTGAAGTGATGTTTGCCCACCTGTTGTCACATAACGCCAGGCAACTAGGGAAACCATGAAGTGATCCGATCTATTGTAATCTATTGCCCAAGGCTGGTTCTGGCTGCATTTGCTTGGATGGCCTGGCCAGGCGCCTGGGTTCATGATGCCTTCTGTAAACCTGATCTAAGGTATAGGGCGTATTACCGGGTTCAGGGCCTGGGAGGATAAGAAAGTAGAGCCCTCAATCATCTCAGAAGAATGGCCACTAGGTCCAGTCACTAGGTCACTAGGCGTTTCAAGGAGGCACGGAACCGCCGATTGGTGGGCTCTTTGCGCCGGGCATTTGCCATGCAGCCGTCTGCCCGCCCCCAGTCGTCTGGGGATGGGGCCGTCTGGGCCCAAAACTGCAGGTGCAACATGGTGCGCAAAAAACAAAAGAAACCTCCAGGTCCCCCCTGAGCCCTAAGCAAGGGATGGATGCTTCCCCCTAAGCCCATATCTATTTTGTTATATATACACATACACGCAAAGCGAAAATACGTATGGGTTTGGGGGCCTTGTAGACATTAGCGCTTTATGGCTCGAATAGGGATTATAAGTCATGTCGACATGACACCCTTACGGTCCCCATAGAATTTTGAGGGGCAATCACATTCTTCGACAAACTCTCAATAATTGAGAATGACACTCCCCATCTCACGCCCCGTATACCTTAGATTATAAGCCCTACAGTATACTTGGGATCCTAACCTCGTCTGGGTAGATGTTATTCCCAAACTCTAACCCCTAAACCTTAAACCCCTTTATCAAGTTATGGTCACTTATAGTGGGTCCTCTGGAAATCTCTGCAAGCTCATTTACTCACAGAGCGGGGGACGGCACCATACAACTTGAGGCTCTTATTGTTGAAACCTGCTTTCGTTATATAAATATACTTATAGAATGTGTATATATATATATGAGCTACAGTCAATATCACCCAAAAAACAATTACTGGACATGTGCTCCTTATTAGGGACTATAATAGGTACCTTAATTCTTCGAAAAGAAGACATTTTTGGAAATACCAGGGCCCTCAGCTGCGCAGCTGGGTGACCTGGCACCAGATGCGGCAGAGGCACCCTGCATGCACCTGAGGAAGTATTCCTTGGGTAAACCCCCCTCCCTGTCAGAGTGGTATATTCATTAAGTAGGTACCCCAGTAGTACCCTTTTCCCCCTTTTCTTTTGGGGTCTCCTTATTAAAGCTGACCATTAGGAAAAAGGGTACCCTTATTAATACAGGGGTTACTAGGAAACCTAGCTAAAAGTACAAGAGGACGCTAACATAATCTCCATTATCGCTATATATAGTCACTGTTGTTGGTCGGGGGTGGGTCCACCTAAAACATTCACTATACAGCCACCAAGAAGCCATGTCTTCTATGGGTATGAGTGACCCCCTCCGTAAATGAGTACGGGCAACCTATTCCCAATATGGGCACCAACTACCCAAAGGATGGATTGTTCTAGGTCTCAAATATGATAGTCTGAATAGGCATTTGGTCTTTTTTGGTTTTACTTTCGCTTCTGATGTGCTGAGATAGTTACAGGGTTCCTTGGGAATATGGGTGAGTCATGGTGAAGGTATACATATAGAGACCACGGAGCATACCGTTCTCATTCCACAGCTCCCTTTATTTCGCTGCATGGAGTGTCGCGCAAGTTTACAGCGTTCAAGCACAAATCCGATCGAATAATCAAGAGGAGCATGAGTCGCACCTGCCAGCACCCTTGTATTTACACTGTCTGTTACTCATAGTCATGCATGGAGGAATGGGTCTTCCTACCATATAATTCTCAAGAATACAGTGCTTTCCAGTTTCTTTTTGATTTCGAAGCCTTAACCGACAACACTTTACATTTCCTTTTCTACTCATTCATTCCTTGTGAAACAACCAGCAATGGGTCGAGTAAACGCATCAGTCTTGGGGAGTGCCAACAATTCATTATTTACGCATATGCGAACCTCAACCTCATGCTTGGGTGTTCCAGCGCTACTTAGACTAGAGTGTTCACAATGGAAGGTCACCACAACGAAGGTCATCCATGAAATGCATGAAGTGATGTTTCCCACGTGGGGTGCAAGACCTGGCAGATCTGAACTGAACGGGCATCCAGCTGCGAATCTTCTTTAAAGGTTCCAAGATCCATGCCAGCCTGTGGCCACTCATGCATGTGGGTAGTTTCCAAAATTAGGATCCCATTTTGGCACCCCTAAATATGAGGTGCCGTACTATAATCTGTAACAAAAAAAAAGCTCATAGTTTTGGGAATAGCCCATGTGACAGCCATGTGGGTTAGGAGCAGGCAAAGCAGGTCAGCCAGTTGTTGAGTCTTACCCAACACACGCGGAGAGTCAAGGACTGCAAGAGGCGGGTAGTTATCAGTTACAAGCGGCCTATCAAGGCTATATAGCCCCGTAGCCTTATATTTATGAGCCTCATATGAGTCTTCTATGCTGTGCCCACCTGGGAACCCCGAACCCTAAAGCTTCAAACCCGGTGCTTAAGGGGAGTGGGGGCGTGGATCCTTGCAATGGCCCCTGTATCACCGCGAGGAAACCTCCGCATGGGTAGCTTCCAAATTAGGACCCCATTTTGGTACCCCTACATATGAGGTGCCGTATTATAATCTGTAACCCGAAAGACGCCCATAGTTTTGGGAATAGCCCATATGTATACCCCTAAACCCCAACCCTTTAACCACCATAATATACCCCGAAGCCCTAAACCCTAAACCCCAAACCCCCTAAACCCCCATAATATACCACCTATGAGAGGCCAACAGTCTTTTCCAAGAAGCTGCAGATGCTGGTCACTGGGGCGCAGCCTCGGCCTTAGGGTTCTATAAGGGATCTAGGGTTTAGGGTTCTATGGGTGGATGTCAAAATTATGATCCCGTTTTGGGTACCTAAAGATTAGGTGCCGTATCATGATAGGGATCCAAAAAGGGACCATAATTTTGACAACCACCCATATGGGGATTATAGAAGGTTGTATAAGGATAATGGAACAGGAAATGGAAACTACTATCTAGGATTGAGTTATATAATATAGGGGTTTTATAAGGTTGTATAGGGATAAGCGAAAATAAAATGGAAACGACTATTTAGGATTTACGTAGGGTTTAGGGATGCCCCTATATAGCCGCCAGTACACCATATTCCTTGTTGCAGGCCGCTCCATATTTTGGAGAGTGTCAAGACACGCCAGACATGCAAGCAACTCGATTTTTTGTAATTCTCTGTCATCGAACTCCTTTTTCGGTGGCAGCAAGCAAGCAAGCAGCCATTGAGTAGTACTGAGTAGAGTTGCGGCCGCTACAGCAGCAACAACTTTTCAGTTGGTTCGTCCGACGAGGCCTATGCCCTTGCCTTGATCAAGCTGGACGGCGACAACAAAAGCCGGGTGGCTGTGTGATGTTGCGTGTGGAGGACACGTTTTCCAATTTGTCGTGTACTTGTAGATATCCAAAAGGGCTTTTCCCGTGTCTCGGAATTCATAACTCCATACTACGCTTGGTGTTGTGGGCCTTGGGGTGTAGTTGGGGGCACCAACCTGCACATGCTGGACAGATCTGCCCGCGGAATCCACGCAACGAAAGCGCTAAAGGGTTCACTTCGCTAACTTCATGCCCGTGCACATGTTAAGATAGTCCATGGGGATCATTGTGGAGCAGGAGCTATGATCAGCTCCGCATGATTAAACAAATAGTGTCCGTTGGCAAGTGGTGTCAATCTGTCATGATGTGAGCCCAAGAGCTTGCTGGTCTTGTTTGTGGTCCAGAGAAAGTGGCTGAGGTCCCTAGAACAATCTGTAGCAAATCGAGCATGGTACTCTCTTTATTCCCCGCACGCTCCCCCTTCAGCACCAGCAACATCCCAACCCTAAACCCTGAATTCCCACCCAGGCCCGCTTAGGTCGTACCAGTGCCTGAACCTCGCTGGGGTCTTGAGCCCAGGCCCCACAGGCCCAGAGGCCCGTCCGCCCCCAAAGGACCCCAAAGCCCTCACGCCCTGCAGGCCAGGGCGGATGCCTGCATAAGCAGGGGGTGGGAAGAATAAAGCAACACACCAATTCGTGGTTTGTTGAGCACGAGAGAGGTGCCGTCGCAAGTTATGCCGCCCCGCCCACGTCCAGCCCTAGGCACTAAACCCTAAAGCGTAAGCCTTAAACCCGACACCCTCAACCCTAAACTCTAATAACCAGTACTTGCCAGGCGAGGCCGGAACGTACTTGCAGCAGGTTGTGGAGTCCGAGGCGGACGAAGCCGCGCAACTTCCCAATGCAATGAGGGTTTAGGGTTTGGGTTTGAAGGAATTTTGTGAGTGAAGGGTTTACAATGAAGGTAGACGGTTAAGTCACCATCAGTTCGATTCAAATGGACAAGGCAATAGAAAATGACATGGAAACTGGAATTATGCATGGGCCACTCAAGTTGAGGTTATAAGGATGTATAGTGCAGAATATGGTCTTCATTTTTTACAACAGTACATGAATGGATTGGCTTTAACTCCCAGATTCTTGAGGACTTTCTCTGATGAAGTTGTCGATGATTTTCTAGGCCACGGCGGAACTATTCTGGACCTGCTTTTCAATTACTTAGCCCCCACATCCCACAGGATGGGTGATGGTGTTGCAAGGTCGTGTGCCAAAAATGACTTGTGTCAGCCTCCAACGCAGAGGAAGCGGCATCATTCCAATGCCGACATGCTTTCTTATTATTTGTATTATCAGTATTGCATTGTTATTCTAATTATCGTCGTACTTTCATTAGGTTTATATTTCATATTAAGTTTTTCTCAGACCTGCTGTTTGACTGTAGCCGGGTTGCTGCTCAGACATTCAATCTAATGGAGCTTGATTCTTGATATAGATAAATCGTACGTGGCAGGCTTCCTGAAATTATTGTAGCTTGGTTCATTTTCCTCTTGAGCAACCTAAACCCTTAAACCCCTAAACCCTTAAACCCTGAAACCCTCAAGCCGTAAATTCTAAACCCTTAAATCCTAACCCTGAAACCCTGTGCTCTGAGCTCAACCCACAACCGCTGTAGATTCCAGGCGAGCGTTTGCGCAATACTTCCGCCACCGGCTTGGCCTCGGAGTACCGAAGGACTGCGCGATGGGTGGGTCTAGGGGTTAGGGTTTAGGGGTTTATCCGTTTATGGGTTTAGGGTCAGGGTTTATAGGTTTAGGGGTGAGGGTTGAAAAAGAAAACCGAAAAGTGGAAATGGAAGCCAGGGACATGCAATGGCGCACACACAGGCTCAATTGATGCTGTCAGAATGTTCAGGATTCCCTATGGAAGGTATACTTGACCATTGTATACCATTGTTAACTGTAGTCAGAAGTCGAGGAGGGGGTATGGGATAGCCATAAATCATGTTACCGGTGCTTAAGGGATAGTTGGGAGTGGATCCTAAAAAACAACAGTATAAGATGCAATCCCCAATGTTCCCCCTTAAGCGCCAGCAAGTCAACCCCTCAAGCCTAAACCTCTCAGGTCAGGGACGTCTTCATGCGGTGCAGATCAGGTGCAACAAAAGCAATGACACCCTATATATCCCTGTAGAGGAGATGAACCCTATAAGGGGATCCATCCCTTTAAGCACCGGTAAGTCGTTGCAGGATCCTGTGCAAGCCGGTACATGGCTCCCTGGCAAAGACCCAGCACGGAAAAAGTTTGCAGCTTTGGATTGACGTACGACGTACGGTTGATGAACGCGCGTATAGCTCCCTTCAAAGGCGTTATAGGGTTTGGGTTGGTTTCATAGGTGTACTTGGCCCGAAAGTGGAGAAGCAAATTGAACAAATGGAACATGAAATGGAAAAGCTCGGATCCTCATCGGGGCTTATAGCGTAGATACTACGAGATTTGCATATCCTGAGGTACTTAGGGTTACGCACGACTTTAGGTATGGACCATGCCTGGGCCATGTGCGGCAAATTATTCTATATGTACTAACGCCTTAACCTTAGCACAGTTGATGCGCGCGCGCATGTGCGCGCATGCATGCATGTACGTATGTATGCATGATGTGTTTCACAAGGCCTGAGGGAATCGAGGAGGTTGCTGTTAAGGAACTTCGGCTAATCTTCCATGATCTGGATTTGCAAGAACTTATAGGGGTTCGTCATACTGGGCAGTAAAACATCGTTCTAAGTTCGTTCTAAGTTCCTTAGCAGCCTATGTAATCCCTTCAGAACCACAGCTTCTAGTCTATTTCCCCTTTCTTTTCCGTTTGAATTTCCACCGGTTACTTAATTTGCGTGCATGAAGGCAGCAACCCAGCTTGCTTGGAGTCTTCAGCGTGCCCATGCCCCACTGTAAAAGCCACATCAAATAGGTGGCCCTATTGTAGACCCAAGCATTGTAATCATAAACCCTCATGACATCTCGTGATAATGATAGGAACTCCCAAAGAGGGTTAGGGTTTAGGGTCTAGGGTTAGGGTTAACAGCGACCCCTAATTTTCTGAGATACCCCCAAAGTGCAGTGGTTCAGGATTTAGGGGCTAGTATTTGGTCGCTTGAATCCAACATCTTCATTGTTTGTCTGCGGTGTAAGTACACGTACTCTATCAGCTACCTGAACTACATGAAGTCCTGTAGACATATACCCCCTCCTCTTAACGGCCTAATATCAGGATCCCTATAATCCCTTGAAGGCGAGGAGGTTTATCAGTCACAGGTCTACAGGAAGACTGACTACCATGATATTTGGACAGAATGCTCTTCTGACTCAGAATTTTGAACGCGATCGTGGTTGCCTTCTGTTCCATTTTGGCCACAGGCCTGAGCAGTAACCTGCACCAGCCATCCTGGTCCACAAACGCCATAGTTGGGGTTTGCAAGGATTGGGTGTCCGTGATTTCGAGTCCCCGAAATTGGAATCAGAACAATTTAGTAAATGAGGGGCCTCCATGGGCCTTCTGAAGCTTTGGTAACTAGATAGTTGCAAACATCCTGACAATGACATGCTTTTTCTCCGTGTACAATAGGTCATGCCCCCTTTCAGAAATAATTCCCATAGCAGGCAACAGGGGTCATCATGGCCCTTCAACAAGACCCCTTTACGGGAAAGGTGGTGTGAGGGGGAATGACGCAAAGTACGCCGCCCCCAGAAGCTCTTCACCAAACCGGGTTCGCGGATCTATTTCCCATTCCCCTCTATCCATACACGTATACTCCTACATGATCTCCATGAAACCCCTAGAATTCTAATATACACTGGAATTCTAATCTATCCTCATGTTACCCCTTTCGTCCCTATTATAGCCCTCGTATATCCTCATTAGAACCCCTATGTTCAAGCTCTTCATAACCCTGAACCCTAAACCCTATACCCCAAACCCTAAACGCTAAACCGCCCAAGTTCTTTCAGGTTGCAGCAGGCTGCAGACTTCGGAGAGGCATCTTGCCACAGGAGTGGTTCTCATAATAATTAGGTTCAGGGTATGGGGTTCAGGGCGATCCAAAAAAGGGGCTATATGAGAATATGAGGATGTGTAGCGGTTTTATGAGGATTTACAGGCGTCAACTGGGGATTTACAGGGGAATGAAAGAGAACATGGAAACTACTACTTTATTCAGGGTTTGGGGCTTAGTGCTCATGATGTATCTCCCATGCCGCCGCTAAGAATGAATATATCCTGTAACATGTAATCGCATCAGATTCGGGGAGTTTATTATTAGGGGATGGGGGTGTTGATTGATTGATTGATTGATTGATTGATTGATTCTCACGTCACGCACTTGCATCTGATCCATGAGGCGAGTCCATCTTTTCCGCTGGAAGCCGGAAGGAAAGGTCTTCCAGATGTAAAACGGAGCCACTATCGCGGTGAAAGCAAGTGCAACTCTGAACGTTTTACTCTGAACGCTTTCTTGCGACTCCCAACATACCCTATTAAACCCTAAGCCCTAAACCCAGTTCTATTGCAAATCTCGAAAACCCTAAACCCTCAACCGCCCTCGCGCCTATGCGGAGTGCCTTCTTTGTTGTTGTGCCAGCATCAGGGGGTTTCGGTCTGTGGGGATATGTACTATTGTCAGAACTCCTTAAAGGGGGTTATATAGGGGCGTATTATGGGCCTTATCAAGCGGGATACTGGAAGTTTAGACTATAGCTAGTATATTTGAAGCTGCGCTTCTACAGGGAAGAGGGTCTGTAGGCACATTATCTGGAACCGCAGACATGCAGGAATTACATCAGGGTATGTGGGGATATGTCTCTACATGGCCCTATGCAATTATCAAGAACAGCAGTTTCAAATACATCCCATCCCTACACCTTGTTGTAATTCCTACAACACAGCACTTTCTGATATGCCCCTATATGTCCGCATTCTATTCTTGTAGAACCGCAATTCCAGACATATCCTTACATATTCAACGTACCTCTGGTATAACTGCACGTTCGGATGGGTCCCTGCAATTTCCTGTAGACCCGCAGGTTAAAACATGCCCCTGGATGCCTACATGTAATTCGTCTTGCCCGCTTGCAATCCCTGTTTGACAGTAGGGGGATTGTCAAAATTATGGTCCCTTTTTGGGTCCCCTAAATTAGGCCCCGTATTCCGTATTGTAATAGGGACCCAAAAAGGGACCATAATTTTGACAATCCCCCAGTAGTTTCAGGCGCGCCACTGCAGACCCTTTTGTACATATCCTGGTGTTATTCCTGTAGTGCGGCAAGTTCCGATAAATCTCTATAGACCCCAAGGTAACTCCTGTGGAGCCCTTAGCCCCGAACCCATAGATCCCTCCATGCTCCCATGTAGGTCCTGTAGAACAACAGCCTCAAACACATCGTCTCCACATACCTGTATAGAATTCCTGTAGGGTCACGGCGTCAGATACTCTCCCACATACATTTCTGTGCAGTATCAAAGATATCCTTGCACAGCTTTTTGGTACATACCCCTTGTAATTCCTGCAGAGCCTCATTTTCAGATATGTCCTCATAATCCCCCCAAGTAATTCGAGTAGAGCAACATTTTCAGGTTATCGCTGCATGCCCCTCTGTAATTGCTGTAGAGCCACATTGCGTACGTACCCCTATGTAATAATGGCAGAGTTGCAACTTCAGATGTGTCCATACATACCCTTGTATGTAATTCCTGCAGAGCCACAGTTTCACATATGTATGTATATATACATATATGAATCCATCCCAAGATGCCCGTATGTAATTTCGGTTTCAGATTAACATCTACATATCCTGAAGTGATGCATGAAAAAATCCAGATCAATGCCGTGACGCTGCTGGCAGAGCTGAGCACTCGTGAGGTGCCGTCGATTTGATCAACTTCGGAGTCTGGAAACTAGATTTATACGTTATATTGGGCGGTTTATAGGTATTCTTTTTATAGGCATGAGATGATTGACTTCCAAAATCCATGTAGGGAATTAGTGATAAATTTGCCAGTGGGGCTCTACAGGAAGTAGCGATTAGGTTCTGTGGGCAGCTCTTCTTGGAACGCGGTTTGCTCTGGCAAAGAGGTTCTTCAAGAAGAGGAGCTGGAGAGGGTTTTTCCTCTGAGGCTTTAAAGAAGTGGGTTTGCACTTCTGGGGTTTCAACCCCGCAACGCAGCATGAAGAATGTGGATGTCTGGAACTTAGACGCACTTTGTTTCTGGGAAGTTTGGCCCTTGAAAGCAGATCAGTCAGGTGGGGCCGTTGCCGTGTTACCGCGTAGAATTGAACCGTAGCCGTAGCCGAAGGTCAGCGCCTACTCATGAACGACCCAGGCTGTGGGCCACCCTTAACTATTAAAAGGTTTTTGGTAACCCCAACCGCCCAAATAAGGACCCCATGACTATGACTATCATATGATGGTTATAGGTTCCTTGTTTTGGGGGTTGGGGTTACCAAAAACTGTGTACTATTCACCACCTTGCGCCCCAGGACGCAGATGTGAAGGTTCCGGGTGGCCGGAACCTCTCGTTGGCCTTGCACTACTTTCGACAGGCGCTGTCGTTGGCACAAGTGGTAGTTTTTCAAAACAGGACCCCAACATAGATTGCAAAATGCTATACTTGTTTTTACAGGGGCCCCCCAAAAAAACTACGTCTAATTTGGGGAAACCCCCAACCCTAAACAATGGTTTCCATTTTTCTTCTCCGTTATCCCTATACTATCCCTATATACCCCCTTTAGAGGTACCCCGACTTTGGAGAAACCCTAAGCCCTAAACCCCATACTACTCAATATAACCCCTATAAACGTCTCTGAATGGTACCCGTACCTCTTTGGGAGCCCCCGAGAAGTTGCTGATATTTACCAGGCTGGGAATTCCTTTCAACATGGGATAATGGAAAAGAAAATGGAAACTACTATATAGGGTTTAGGGCTTATAGACTGGGTGTTAAGGAACCTAAAATGGGGAGTTTCCTATATGGTTTAGGGTTTTAGGGTTTAGGGGTTTAGGGGTTTAGGTTTTTAGTGTTCAGGGTGTAGGGTTTAGGGCTAAGGGTAGCAGTGGGGTCCGCCATTGTTTTGGTTTTGCACATCCCAGTTTGCAAGGTAGCCAGCGCTGGCCAGCTGCCTACCCGATACAACATTGGCCCGGGGTCCAAGTTCTGACGTGGAATTCCAAGCATACATGCAAAATTGTATCAGGGGCTCAAGGCCCAGTGTTCTGCTGTCCGCAACCCCGTCTACAACTCATCTTCTTGGCAGGTGTGCTGTTGCTGCAGTCCTTGACCAACACCACTGGGGCCTCTCTGCCGGACCTTGCTTTGTGGTTAGGAGTCGTGGCTAGTGCTGAGCCTAATAGAGCACAGTAAAACACGATGTCCGACTGCATGTGTAGAGAGGCCTATCGCGCATCCAGTTGTCCATGCAACCCGGCTGGGTACTCCGAACATCTGTTGCAACGGGTGACATCACCTTTGCTGACCGATGTGGTTTGTGCTGGGAGGAAAACATGTCCTTATCAGACTGCCACGAGATCCGTGCGGAGTTCGCCGAAGTCGTGCCTCCTCCTAGACTGGCCTTCCGAGCCCTTGAGAGTTGAGGGTTTAGGGTTGCGTTTGTCAGTGCACGGCTGCACACCAATCCTGATTCATACCAAGAGTTGTGGAGTGCGTCGTCATCATCATCCTCATTATCGTCGTTATCATCAGAGCAGTCTTTTGGCAGTGGTAGAAGCAGTACGGAAGCGGGTGTCCAGTAGCAATTGGAGTACTACTATTCTTCAGAATGGAAGTAGTGGGCCGCAACAATAGAAGTAATCGTGGCGGCAATGGCGAGAGAAGATGTAGTTGCGGCAGCTGTGTCAGCATCTCTGACCAAGCTCTCTTCTGCCTGATGCCGGGGTCTATAACTGTCGATTCTACCACGAAGGTCATGTCACTAGATCTTTTGGGCCTGTGGTTCCGTTTTTAATGCATGACACAGTAACACATTGAAACCAGCTGGGCGGATAGGGAGCCTCGCGCAGCAGCTCTTCCATATGCGGTTCATACCAAGCCCCACCTGAAATCCCATCCAAAATGAGCCGGAGCCTCCGCAAGGCATGTATAATCCTGAGCCCTAAACCACTAAACCCAAAATACAGAGGCCCGGGACCAGGACCCCACCGTGCGGCTGCTCTTTGCTTTGGCCATGAGGCCCAGTGCAGCACAAACTGCCCTCATGCCAGACGGTGAGAACACAGTCCAGTTGTCTTTGGATGTATATATACATGAATGTGTATATACATGTGCCTTTGTATTTACGTGTACGTCTGTACATATGCGTATATACATTATTTTGTAACACATGATGCATATGCAGGTGAAACCAAACTCTGACTGACACGCCTGCCCGCACGACAAGGTCTCCTTCTGGTGGGTTGGAAGTTCCTCCAGCTAGTACTGCTTCGTTCTAGGTAGTAGGGAATGAAGGACCGGACTTCAAGGGCTATGATGATAAAACCTAAAACCTAAATCCAAAAATCTAAATCCTAAAACCCTAAATAGTAGTTCCCATTTTCTTTTCCATTATCCCTATATATGACCCCAATATACTATAGTAGTTTCCATTTTATCTTCCATTCTCCCAATGTAACCCCAACA
>CAJNIZ010004465.1:0-21451 GCA_905231905.1 Symbiodinium pilosum | reverse complement strand
ATCTTTGAGGAGTTTTGGGCGTCCCGGCGCGCTCTTTTTGATCTCTGAGGAGTTTTGGGCGTCACGGTGGGCTGGTCATGATGGCGATGGTGGTGATGGTGGTGCTGCTGGCGATGGCGATGATAGTGTTGGTGGTGGTGGTCATCGCGGTGATGGTGGTGATGGTGGTGGTGATGGTCATGGTGGTCATGGTAATGATGGTGGTGGTGATGGTGGACATAGTGGTCATGGTGGTGATGGTGGTGATGGCGGTGGTGATGGCAATGATGGCGGTGATGGTGGTGGTGACGTTGGCGACGGTGGTGACTCGGTGACGGTGGTTGTCTCTGCACGCCAGCGCAATTTTCTCCGAATTGCTCCCGAGCTAACAGGGCGGCTGCTGCAAGCACCATGCTTGCTTAGGAGCAATTTTCGTATCGACCGATTTGTGAGGATGCTGCGCACGAGAGCGCCATTTTCTGAAGAAACGACGAGCGCAATTTTATTCAAAATATTCAGGATGCTCCGCACTGGAGTGCGGTTTTGAACGAAAGAACGATGAAATTTCGAGGATGCTCCGCACGGGAACACAATTTTCTTCAAAATTTTGAGGATGCTCCGCACGGGAGCGCGATTTTTGATAAAGAAACGACGAAATTTTGAGGATGTTCCGCACAGGAGCGCACTTTTCATCAACATTTTCAGGATGCTCCGCATGGGAGCGCGATTTTCTTCCAAATTTTGAGGATGCTCCGCATGGGAGCGCGATTTTCATCCAAATTTTCAGGATGCTCCGCTCGGGAGCGCGCTTTTTGATGAAGAAACGACGAAATTTTGAGGATGCTCCGCACGGGAACGCAATTTTCATCCAAATTTTCAGGATGCTCCCACGCGCGCTATTTTCTTCAAAGTTTTCAGGATGCTCCACGCAGGAGCGCGATTTTCTTCAAAATTTTCAGGATGCTCCGCACGGGAGCGCAATTTTTTCAAATTTTTGAGGATGCTCCTCACGGGAGCGCGATTTTCTTCAAAATTTGGACGAAGAAGACGAGCTTCAGCGGAGCATTTTGATATAGAATTGGTATAGGAAATAGCCGCTCAGATTGAGAACGACGATGCGGACGAACCCTATACCAAAGCTATGCCGGAAACCTCCCCTCCGTACCGCCCTGAAAACCACCTCGAACGAAGTACACCGGGACTCATGTGATATAGAATCGGTGTAGAACTCCTCGACATCATCGTTCATAAATGATCCAAATTATCCGAATGCTCCGCACGGGAGCGTCATTTTCATCGATTTTGATGAAGATAAATCGACAAAATTTCGAGGATGCTCCGCACGGGAGCGCGATTTCTGAAGATACAAAGATGATCCAAACGTCAAGAAAGTCGAATTGTCTCGCGCGGGAGCGCAATTCTTGAATTATTATGAGGATGTCCCTCGCGGGAGCGCAATTTTCAAAAATCAGGGTCGTGACCGGTTCGGGGACGGACCCCTCTGGCAAGATTACTTTAAAGGCGAAGTCACTTATTTTTGGATCGGACATCAACGTAGAACGACGATTTTTGAGGATGTCTCGAGCGAGAGCGCGATTTTGAAGAGAACAAGGGCGCGTCCCAAATGTTTGCGCGATGGAAGAGCACGCAGGGACGGCGTGCGACAGCACATCAAACAACTAGACCCCCACAGGAAGGTGGGGAATAATAACAACAGTACATGTTTCCGGTAGAATGCCATGACAGCAAAGGGCCGGAACATTCAATAGTTATGTGGTTATGTGCTTTATCATTATTGCTGCTGGGGGAGTTTAATCCTAAATCCGAAGCCCTTATTCCTGAACCAGTGAAACCCAGTTTCAGTCAAGCCACCGGCTTCTGTTGTGGGCTCAGGCCTGCGTGGTTGTCGCTTTGCGAGCGTTGCAGGCGAGCACGTGAGCCGGTGACTGCGTACCTGAGGCAGAAGCTCCCAAGATGTTGTACCCTTTCAGGGTTGCGTTAAGGAGCTGAATAAGTTTCCAAACTATGGGTGTATAATAATTGAGTTTCCTCATTCCTGTAACTTAATTTGAGTTCCTTAACAGCAACCTAACTTTGGGAAGCTGGAGACTGAAGGGCTTTATGTTTCAAGGACTATGAACCACGGTGGCCCTACAGGGTGACAGCAGGGTTCCTGTAAAGCTGGTAGGGTGTACAGTGGAGCTTATCCCCTCGAAGCTTGCAGAGCGTAGTGACATGCTTTCTGGCCCTGTTAGGGTCAGTGTTTTCGCGCTCTGTATGTGCTATGGAATAACATTATTCTTGTAAAAAGCGTAAAGCTTTGCCACGGCACGTTGCGGGAGCAAAACTTCTCTGTCTTTGGGCCCTAAATAACCACATTATAGTAGATTGCATTTTCTTTTCCATTGTCCCTATATAACACCAACATTACCCCAATATTACCTATGATATTGTATAACATACCATTCCACAGGATCTACTCAGGAGACCTGTCTTCTTTCTTTGGCTTCTCTTGCTGCAGTAATATACTTACGCACACACACACACACACTCAATTCTGATCTTGGAGTGGGGAACCATGCTGCCTGCAGCCCCCTTTGTGCGATAGCCCGTGAAACGCTTTAGGCGCCCTAGGGATTCACTTTATAGGCAACGTCTTCTGAAGAGATTCCAGCTGCAGCCGCGGCGTCCAAATAAAACAAGTTGTAGCCTGAGCTTGTGTCGCTCCACTTCTTGATGCCCACAAACCTTTCAGGGTTTTTATAAAGCACCAACCACTTTCGTAGACTTGGTAAAGAAATTCCCGGGCACCTCCAGGTGTCTGTGTTAAGCAGGCCCCGTCTGCATAAATGGAAGGTGGCCGCCTGCTTTCGCGAAGAGGCCAGTGACAGCTGCGATTTCCTCTTCAAACCCTTAGGGTTCCTCCAGAAGTAGACTTTGCCCGAAGGCTTGGCTCTTGCTGCCAAATGGAAGGACGAAGAGGTGTGACGAAGCTGGCGAACATTCCAGGCCTTCTTCGCCATCTCTTCTTGTCCCGCCCTTCGGTTCTGCTTGTAGATGCTGATCCTGGGACAGTCGCTTCCTGTGAAGTTCGGTTGGATATGGGCCTGGTGCCCTTCGTCGGTACCATTGTAAGATGCCTCAATCACCAGGGCTTCTGGGATGTCAGGATGTTTCAGGTACTCCAATGCAAGTTCCTCGACTGCCTCCTGCTGTGGAGACAGCTGCAGGCGTTTGAAGACCTCCATGGCCTCCTTCTTGTCCACGGCGAAGTCATTGCAGCTGCTGCGTCGTGTCTTTGACACAGGGAGGAAGAGGAAGGCAGATTTCCAAGCATACCTTACTCCCTGAAGCTTGTTCGGCGTCAAAGATATGCTGTGTCCGTGGCCCGTGACTTTCTCCAAGGGCACGGGTTGGGTATCGGTCGCTTCTGGCCCAAAGTGCAGGCTTTCCAACTCTAAGCCCATGCGTCCCAGTTTCTCTAGGCATGGCTTCCATGTCTCCAGTAGATCCAGATCCTGGTGCTCCACGGGGAAGGAAAAAAGCTTCCAGCGACTGTCCGGTCTTTTCCCATCTGACGCCCGACTCTCCGGCTAAGTGGCAGATGCGACACAAAGCTGATGGCTCGGTCGTCATCATCAAATTTCCGGAGTCGGCATCCAGGTGAAAGGTGGCCTTGGGCCCTTCGAAAGACTTCGCCACAGGACTGCCGTGATCAGACTGTATGAGTGACAGGATGGCTTTCTCCATGTCAGAGACTTTTTTTGAAGCCCATAAGGGCTGGAAAGCAAGGTAATGCCCATCCTTCTCAGGCTGCACGCCTGCCTGGCCCAGGATGTACGCTCTCCTCGAAACGGCTCGGCTTCCTCGCACTGCAGGCAGTGATGTCTCTGTGATGCTGAAGAGGTAGAACTCCTCCTCTGCTGTCTTCGGCTTGTTCCTGTCCATTCGACCTTCACGTCTCCTACTGCTGAACCTGGCTAGCTTGCTTTTCCCAATTCGCTCGTGCGCTTTCTTGGCCAAGTCCTCTCTGATAGTCTGGAACTGATCTCGCTCCTCTGGATCGTGCTTGGCCACAAGGTTCTGATAGTTCTGCCTCATCCATCCTTCCGACAAAACTGCGCCATCACTAGAGCCTTGAGCTGTGGAAAAGGAGTAGGCATGGAAAAAATCCACAGGCAAAGACTGATTCAGAATCCGCACGCCGTCACTCAATTCCAGATCTGGGTGCTCTCGAAGAAGCTCCTCTTCCTCTTGGCTCTCCTGGGCTGCTTACATGCCAATTTTTTGTTTTCACACTACTACTGTACGCTACCAGCAGTGGTCAAACGGAACTGCAAAGCCCAGCACCCAGCACCGCCATCCACTGCATCTAGCCGAATCTAGCCACCCATGTGCCGTCCACCCCTCCACCTTGCACCCCCCGATATCGACTGCAGACAGCCCTTCATTCCAGCCCAACCCCCCTCTCCACCCACAACCTGCTAGCCAACATTCTCCATCCCTCCGGCAAGCCTAATCCACCTTTGACATCCCTCAAACCTCCAAACAACGCGCTGCTCTGTCCAAGTCCTCCTCCTCCACAGTAAGGGGGCTGGTTGGGTTGCACCGAAATGTCCATCACTGAGATAAATAGTAGAAAGCCCCATCCGAACTGAAGCATACCAAAACACACGTGGCTTCAGGGCGCGTGATTATTGAGAAAAAGGCATTGATCTCGTTCCTTCTCCTGTTTGCTTTCAAAGCATAATCCAAAAAATGTGTTTCAGCATGCCCTAGTCTCGTTGCCTTCAGCTTCGCTGAGTGATGGATGCCTTGTTCCGGGATTAAGCTCTGAGAGCTCTGCAGGGAGGGTCGCCCGCTGGACGGAGGAAAGGGCATAAGCCTTCCGCTTGAGCGTGGTGCCATCGTTACGCTCTAAGCGGCCAGCCGCCTGAATGGCCAGCCACCCACAAATGTAGGGAGAGTCCAGGTGAGACACATGGGCGTCCATGGTTTTCAAGTCCACCCCAGTTGCCAGGCCTTCGTAGGTCCCAAAAACCATGCGCAGGAGGCCGTGATCCCGTCTGTGGAAGATGCTTCCCAGCTCCGAAGGCTCTTTGAACACCACCCCATCATCCTCGAACTGCGATACATTTCACAGGTAGGTCATACGAGAGATGAAGCCCAAACCCTGGCAACTGCCTTAATGGACAAACAAGTTCGCGCTAAACAAGTAAGCGCGGGCCAAGCCACATGTATGGATCGTCGAGTGTCCTGAAAGGCTGTGTGTGGTCTTCGAGTTCAACATGTCTGTTGTTTCGAAACCCCTTTGCAGCTAGCATCTTGATAGTGCGCATCTGCTTACAATCGCATGCTGCGCACCGCACAATTCGGCCACGGTGCACAGCCGCAAGCTACCTACAAGTACCAAGCAACAACTTCTATCGCTCTCCTCTCACGCTCACCTCGCGGTTCGGGATGACGACTTGCAAGCCTTCCAGCTTCTCCACAAAATGCCGCATCTCTGGGTCTGGCGTGGGGTCCAGCTGCAGGCCGCGCTGAGCAGCTTCCTCCCTGGCGAGGCGGTCGAAGCTGGTCCAAAGTTGCCGGATCTGATCCCGTTGTGCACGCACGAAGTCCGCGGCAAGGCCCCGGATCTCTAGCAACAAGGAAACGCCGAGGACCAGGTTGCGGTAGTCGTTGGTCAGCACCAGCGTGTTCTGCCAAGGGCTCAGCTCTTTGAGGCCTTTTCGGTAGGGCGGAGGACCCAAACAAGCCCACTTGGGGGCGGCCCGGAGCTCTTCGATGACCAAGGAATAGACCACCGCCGAAGCCAGTGAGCAGTAGAAGCGCATGAAATTCCGCTTGCCATTCTCCTTCTGCCAGACGGCCACTGCTTTCTCAAACGGCTTCCCATTGCCAGCTTCACGAGCTTTATAAAGGCTCGCAACAACGTTCATTGACTCCTCCAAGAGCTTCTTCATGACCTCTGCTGCCAGCCATCCAACCTTCAACTGGCCTGCAGGCTCTGCGGGAACAGTCATTCCTTCATCAATGCTTTCCCGTCTTGTGAAGAGATGGTGGTAGATGCTGCTCCGCTTGATTTTTGATACGTCTGTGTACTCATTCAGTGCCTCCTCCGTGCCCAGGTGGGTAGCTGTCATCCCCAAGATCAGCGCGCTCTCGATGAAAAGGCAGTCCTGAAATTGAGATGGGATAGCTTTGCAGGATCTGTGATTTTGTTTTTCTGCAACATGCCCACATGCGTACCGTACCCTCTCCGAATGGGTTTCATGCTGAGGTTTCGCTGTCCTTGAAGCGATTTGCGGCCTGTGACCCTTGGGGCATCGGACCCGCGTTGATGACTCGGTGCATCTCATCGATGACGACGATCACGGTGAACTCTCCAGACAAGCACCGGAGCTTTGTCTGCAGCTGCCCGCACTGCTGAAGTGTAGCAAAGATGCCTAATTCTGGATGAATTGCAGCCCCTGTATCGACACATCTGGTGGGTTGTCAAGACTGTGGTCCTGTTTCGGGGCACCCTTATAGTGTGGCGCCTGATTTTGGCGTATCCCGAAGTGGACCACATGTTTGGCAACCCCCGTCAGTATAGGCTTCTTGATCACGACAAAATCAACAGAATCCGAAATCTTGAATATGAGTCCCAAACGCAGGTCCCGTGCTTATTCTGCAGCATGGCCCTCAGGTCCAGCGTCTTCCCCATCACCACGATCTGTGCAAGCTGCCTCAATTCCTGCCTCTCGGTTGCATTCATTGACTCCAAGGCCCTGAAGGAGCCAAGGTCTGAGGGCTTCCCTTCGCAAAGTACAAAGCGGTAGCCGGGATTCTCAAAAGCCTCTTCAGATTTCACACGCTGTGGGGTCTGAGAGTTTTGCCCCAACATCCACACGGCAGGCAGACTTTGCATGATGCTCCTTGCCACATACAAGCGCGGTGAGCTGGTAGGATGTGACTGCATTTTCAGCCTTGATTGCAGCGCCTGGCTTCCCAACACTGTCAAAGGAAAAAGGTACACCACAAGCCAGGGGCGTAGTTCGGCCGGCTTCCGTACCTTCAAGCACTCTGTGAGAAGCCCATGCTCTGCAGGGGGTCGCGCATGACCTGGCAAGTCACAATGAGACTTTTGCTGCCGCACAGGGTTCACTACTGAAACCGCCCCAGTACCACTGCACGGAACCCTCTCGGATTGCAGCAAGAGCCCGCAGGGCGGTTCAGCAGTTTAGCAATGGCATGAGCAATGTGCTCACGTCCCTCCAGCCTCTCCCTGAAGACTTCGCCTGCACTCGCTTCTCATGGTCGCTCTTGCACGTTTGAACAGCGTTTCACGTTGTTCCGTGGAACCTTGACGAACGCGTTTTATGGTGCCTGATTGCGGAATGGTTGCCTATCCAGCCTGCTAGGAGTCACGTGCTTTGTCCAAAGTGCAAATTATTGTCCCGCCTCTTCCCCCTGATCTCTAAGCAAAGGTTCCAAAAGCAGCTGGTCTTCGCGCCGCAGAAGAACTTCTCGAACCCCCGCGCGGATTAGGATGTGGTGGGCTGGCTCTCCGTGCTTGCGCCGCTGCCGTTCATCAATGAAATTGCAGAACTCAGTGAAGCTCAAAGGGCCCTGTACTTCCGGCAGGTCACTTTGTACATCTTTCAGTGCTAATTCTTGGATCAAAGTCTTCCTAACCTGGCGATATTTGGCGTGGTTAGAGGTCCCTGGGTGGTAGCACAGGGCATCGAAGCTGCTGAGTATCTTCGTGGAATCGTCTTCCAGCCGTTCTCGGGCCCTGATCAGTATCTCTTCCAGGCAGCAAGGAACCATCTGTGTCGCCAAGGTTTTTCCAGCACCGCAGGGTGCCTGGCAGACAACGATGCGCTTCAGATCTTTCTTCCGCTCTGCAGCGCAAACTGCAAACTCCAGCCGCTCATGAAGCTTGGGAAGGAATCCCCTCTGCATTGCGTTGAAGCCATGGGAAGCCTCAATCCACAATTGCTCGGTGCGCTTGCACCACACCTGCGAGGCGTTGCCAATGGGCCAGTGCTCGCTCCAGCGGCGCGCTGGGTCGTCCATGCTGCTGTGCGCATGAGCGGCAAATTGCACTACTCAATTCAATGAACAAGGGTCCTCTGACTCTTGAATACGGATGTAGCATGATGCTTGCGGCTTGGAAGCCCCGTGGCAACCATTAAGATGCCAGGAGCTAGTCACATTAACGACGCTTCTTTATTCGTGCTAGTCTGCCATGTTCCGAGCTGTCTCAGCTTGAGCCATGGTGTGGCGACGGCACATCTCGCCGTAAGATGCCCAAGCTTGACTCAAATCCTCCTTGCACCAAAGTTTCTCAGGATTCAACACTTTTTGGGGAGCCTCCGTGGACACGGCTGAGGTCCTGGCAGAAGCGTGATCTCCTCCGCCATCTGCTCCGAGACGGGGAGTGTATCCTGGCACATTGCAGGCTGCCCTCATGCACGTTTCCCTTCATGTTTCGCTGTTCTTCCACACTAATGCAGATTCAGCAGATGAATCTAGACACTCCGCGCTCATGTCTGGCTGCATGGATAGCAGCATGTGCACAGACAACCGGGAAGCAACAGGCAGTCCTTGCTGGCAGGAAGTATGCCCACCGCGCATGAAGTACACCTGTTTGATTGGACTACGCTACTGCAAAGGTGTTGCAACCGCAAGCTCGGAAACTGATCAAGGCCAGCATTGATAGCCGGGGAAGCTCCCTGTGAATGGGTAGCTCACTTGGCACGCCTGAGGTTTATGGCTTAGGGCTTTAAATCTTAAGGTTTTAGGTGTAGGATTCGCCACGCACATCACGCTGCAGGCACTGTGTAGCATTTAGGAATCAGGGTTTCATGTGTAGGATTTAGTGCTTGGCACGCATGCTTATAAGCGGGGCTTCGCCCCACAAACTTGAGCAAAAGACCATGCAGAACTTCTCCAAGGCATGTCAAGGCAAAGGAGAGGCTGTTTCAGGTTGCAATGTTGATCGGATTGAGCTGATGCAGCTGCAAATCACATGAGTGGTCCCCAAATACACTCCCAAGTAATTATGGTAGAAGCAAGTCCGCACTTTGCTTCAATGTGACCCACATTGACCCGGATGAGCTCCATCATCTATTCTGCTTCGGGTGCTGAGAGGTAGACCGCTGGACCCGCGGGTGTTTTTGAATTAGACGATGCTCCAGGATCCTTTTCATCTCCAGCCGGAACTTGGCTTCTCTGTACACCGCGAACAGCCAATCAGAACTCTATCAACGAGAGAATCCTTGGAGCTCTGCCTGGATAGCTGTAAACAGTTCTCAAGCCATATCATGAGTATGAATCATTGCCGGCGCTGCCGCCGGTTAGGCCGGGCCTCGCCGGCCTCTGGATCTGCGGCCCGGCGCACAGCCGCCTTTGCCTTGGCTTTTCCTTTTGCCTTGGCCTTTGCCTTCGCGGCAGGCAGCTGGTACCAGGGCCAGGCCTAGGCGGCTTGGGGTGTAGAAATACATCGGGAGGACATATGCCACTTGCATGGCCATACAGCAGCGCAAGGTTCCAAGCCGGTACTCATCACAACGGATCACTCCCCATCAGGATTCAAACCCGAACCCTACTATATTAACTCCCCATCACACGAATGGGGTATTGTTAGCTGATGGAATTGCATGAACACGACTCGGAAATCACCCAGATGAAAGCAGCCAAGAAGCCTCAACACGCACTTGATCTGCATTTTGAACGAACTGGATGTGGTGATCTCCGACGTCCTCTGCACTGATTGTTTCGGGGACACAGTTGTGGGTCCGAATCCGCAGGCCCACAAACTTCCAAGATCCTGTGAGCAGGAGTCGGGTCGAAGCTGCATCCCTCAAAAAGACCGCTGCTTCCTGTGCTTGGTCCGTGAGGGTTGACTCATGACCTCGGCGATAGCCACCATCTGGCGGGTCTCTCCAGAAGAAAGGCTGGCCCTCTGCCTGCAGCCGAAAACGACCATCATTGCCCTCGGCCACCACAACCCATTTGATTCTGCTGGAGCGTCTGTGAAACTCAGGGGACAAACTGCTGAGCTTAGGTGGACCACGGTCAACAGTTGGCTGAAGGAAATAATGGTCTGCTCGTGGTGGGCCCAGCCCTTAGAAGCAGCGATGAAAAAGGATCCGCCTGGCTCCATTGCCCGCGGGCCTAGCTTGTGCAGCGCTTGCTCCTCGAGGGAGCCGGAGCCATCGATGCTCCTGAAAACCTCTCGGGCCACATTCCGGTCAACGCAGAATTCATCTCTCCGGCCCCGGAATCTTGCTTGGTCCACGGGCAAAAAGATGAAAGCCGAGTTCCACTGGTAGCTTCTGCCCGCCTCACCTGAAATCTTATTGGGTGTCAATGAGACGGTGTATCCGCTTCCAGTGATCTTCTCGAGCGGTATGGGCTTGGTGTCGGCTGCCTGGCTACCGAAATGCAAGCCTCTCAATGGCAAGCCCGTATCAGAGAACAGTCTTAGAGTGGCGCGCCAAGTCTCCAATCTGTCGAGGTGCTCATGGCTGACATTGTAGTGGAACAGTCTCCACCTGCGTTGTGGTTCGGGCTTCAAAATGCCCATGTTGCTGAAGCCAACTCCGTTACCAAGCTCGGGGTCCAAACCTACCGCACGGTTTTCATGCATCAGATTGCCAGATTCAGGATCCATGCGGAACGTGACCGCGGCTCCCTGAAACGGAATCTCGTAGTTGCTCTCACTTCCAATGTGACCCCGTACGAGTGCCAGCACGGCCCTCTGCATCTCTGACACGAACTCAGAAGCCAGGAGCGGTCGAAACTTGATGGCTACCTGGGTACAGGCCCCCCTGGATTCCTGCTGAATCCCTGCTTGGCTCAGAATGTACGCTCTCGCTGAGACGCCTCGATTTGTCGGTGCCACGGTCTCAGTGACGCTGAAGACATAGAACTCATTTGCAACTTCAGGAGCCTGCGCCAAAAGTGCCAAGTCCCTGCGACTCTCGCTTCGCCGCTGGCCAGTGCCCTGAAAACGACTTGAATTGAACCGTGTCTCCGACTCCCGCCGCACTTCAGCTGCAATGCCTTCAAATTGCTGCCGCTCTCCTGGCGGTTGGTGTCGTGAAACGAAGGCAAGATAGTTTCGCCGCATCCAGTCTGGACTTCTAAGGTTTAAACCCGGGTTTTCGCTGGCCTGTGACATGCCAAGGGCAATATAGATGTCCTTGTGCATGGAGGTGTTTAGCCATCTGTTGTCCTCGGAGATCTCCATGTTGGGGGTGCTCGCGGAGGGCTTGCACATCTGCCTCATCATCCGGCTCCTCATTTGTTGGAACTTCCAGTGGCTGCAGTGGAGGTCTGTCAATGTCAGCTTCGAACAATGCATCTCTGTGAGCGTTCGGCAGGGATGTGCGATGAACAGAGGACAGGGCATACGACTTTTTTTTCAGATTGCTACTGTCAATGCGCTCTGTTCGCCCCATAGCTTGAATAGTCAGCCATCCCCGAATGCAGGAGGAGTCCGTGTGGGATATCTGTGCGTCTATGGCTTTGAGATCTACACCAGTGGCAAGCCCGCTGTGTGTGCCAAACAATGCGTGGAGGTGATTTTGCGGATCGCGGGTCCCGAACCCGGGGACCCGACCAGCTTCGTTGTGCTCGTATGCCCTGCCCATGTCAGAGTAGGAGAGATAGTGGCATTCCTCAGTGGGAACATCATCTCCACGCATCAATGTCCCTCTCTCTCTCTCTCTCTGACTCATTGCTCTGTGCGCCTGCATCCACGAGAATTAAACCATATATGTCTCCAGATATATGAATACACACGTGTATATATACATAAATATTCATATATGTATATATATATACGCACATACCTATGAGCGTCGGCTTTTATTTGTTACCTGGGCCTTCTGCGGCATTTTCAATCCACGGCCCCTCATCTCGTTCGTCTTATTTTTAATCTTGTATCGTAGCTGGACAAAATCATCTCATCTCGTTCGCCATGTTAGAGTAGACACTGGGCTTTTATTACAAAGGAAACCGGGGTCTATCTCGTTCAATCCACTGTCCCTATACCCAAAGGAACGCTGAACCCAAATGCAAAAATGCAACCGCGCCTAGCCTTCTACTCCCTTACGGTCTTACTTAAAATGAGTGAGCCTGCTCATAGGTAGAACTGTAGAAACTGTAGAAATCTTCATTAAAAAAACAGCTACCTGATGGTGTGCAGCTCCGAATCCCTCGCTTGAGCACCACAGCGAGGCAGGTCCTGCAACACGACAGGAACAAGGCTGCACATGGATGTGCTGCAGCCGTGGAGTCCTTGGGGACAACAATCTGCAAGTCCCTCAGCTTCTCGACCCATGTCTTCCATCCACAGGTCGGGCGTGGGGTCTGGTTGCAGGCCGCGCTGCTCGGTTTCCTCCCTGGCAAGGCGGTCGAAGCTGGTGCGCAGTCGCTGGATCTGATCCCATTGTGCACGCACGAAGTCCGCGGCACGGCCCCGGATCTCCAGCAACAAGGAAACACTGAGAACCAGGTTGCGGTAGTCGTTGGTCAGCACCAGCGTGTTCTGCCAAGGGCTCAGCTCTTTGAGGCCTTCGTGATAAGGCGGAGGATCCTCTGGATGTCGACTTCCGAAACAAGCCCAATTGGGGGCGGCCCGGAGCTCTTCGATGACCAACGAGTAAACTACCGCTGAAGCCAATGAGCAGTAGAAGTGCACGAAATTCCGCTTGCCATTGCGCCTTGCCCAATCCTCTGCAGCTATTGAAAAGGCACGCTGGTTGTGAAGCTGGTTGACACACTCCATGCACCTCTGCAGCATTGCCCTAGTTGGTCGCACTGCCAGCCACCCGATGTTTAGCTGGCAGATGGGCTCCGCACAAACTGTCATCCTTGCCTCCACACTCTCCCTTTTTGTGAAGCCGAAGCGGTAAACATTCAGTACTGTGCCTGTCAAACCCTGGAACTCCTCCAAGGCCTCTGCAGATCCCAGATGAGTGGCCGTCATGCCTAACACCAGTACACTATCGACAAGGAGGCATCGCTTGAAGACATTCACCTGGTCATTGTTGCCAGCAGGACGCATATTCTCCTGGAATTTGCAGGGGCAACTTGTTGCATTGGGCGTAGAGGGAAGTTCAGGGCTGCTAAAGTGTACTCGTGGGTCAGCAAGCTTCGAAAAAAGATTTGCAGGAAGGTGGGCCAAAGTCATCGATTAAATCAAGGCACCCTGCCCTCGCGTTCATCTCTGCAAGGGAAACAGGCATTGAGAACTCTATGCATTTCATCGATGACAATGAGGATGTTCACCTCCTCTGAAATCTGCCCAAGCTTTTCCTTCACCTTGTCGCAGGTGGCCAGCGTAGTGTAAATGCAAGCGTTGCGAGGGGCCTGTTGCATATCACGAATGAAGGTATCCCAGTTCAGCACGTCGAACCCAAAGTCTGCCTGCATGCTGGCTGCCACATAGATCAATGGCTTGCTATTTTCGTCCTCCCCCAAGTCATCCAGCTGCATTCTTTGCCTTTCTTTGAGCGCTTGGATGCCGAGTGCTTTTTCAGGAAACAGATAAACAACCAGCCAAGGAAGCCAGGGTCGAGCATCGCGGGAGGCCTGCCAAGCAGGAATTCAGCGCTCTTGAACCCGAACCCAAGCAACAACCTACATAAAACACGCGCGGTGCGCATTGATGCAGCCCTCTGATGTGGCTATACGGATGATGAAGCCCCTTGACTCGACCTCGTCCCGAGAAGTAGCAGGACAGGAGAACAGATTCCCTTCCATTCCAAAACCATGGTCCAATCTGGAAGACTAGGTAGCAGCACAGAGTTTTGAGTCGCTGCCTCCGTTGCTCCTGCTGCCCCTCGTTCTGCACGTTCTGCGCGCAGCCAGGCATTCAAGGTATGATGAGCCTGACTTTGCAAGAATTTCAGAACCAGGCAATCTCAAACGCGACGCAGCAAGGGAGACCTACTGATGCTGAGCCAAGAAAGGGGGCCCACAATATAGATCCCTGTAGCGTAGCAGTTAAAACGTGAATCCCCCGGACAAAAGGGACCCCGGCCCCATTTTTGGAAACATCCTTCAAATTCTTTGCGTGCCCGATTTTCCACTTGACGGAGAGCCCACCTCGGTTTCCAGCAGTTCGTGACGTGCAAGCCCGCTTCTTCCTGGAAGTTGAAGTCATAGCTCAGGAATTCCAATCAGAAGAAAAATCAGGCAGAATTCGGGGTGGCTTCTTTTATATGGCCTGAAAACAACAATAGCGCACATTTCCAACATTTTCCAACGATGCGCAAGCTTCAATGATCCGGTGCGCCTGCTGGCTCCGCATTCGCAGCTGACGTTCGTCGATGAAGTTGAGCAACGCAGGCAGCGGCAAGGGCTCCACCTCTTCGTAATCGGGAGCATCCAGTTCGTCGGCTGCTTGATCCAAGCTCAAGCTTTTTGCTAACCTCCGCTTGGCTCTCTCAGTGAGGCCGGCGAAGCGAACGTTCGTCATTGCAGGGTTCTGAGAAAACAAATGCTGGAAGCTTTGCAGTATCCGCCTGCTCTCGCGTGCTTGCCTTTGCTTGGCTTCCTTCTGAAGCCTTTGCAGGAAGCGAGTGGCCATCTGGGTAACCAGTGTCTTGCCTGAGCCGCATGGAGCCGAGTTGACAATAATGCCCTTCTGCAATTCGGGGGGCATGGGGCTCCCCGGAATTAATCTCCCTGCATGGCCCTGCAAGGCAGCATCCAGACGCTCGTAGAGGCGCGGCAGAAAGTTCTCTTGCATTGCATGAAACCGGAATCCTGCTTCTCCCCTTGCTCCTCCCCTTGCTCGGGCCTTTCCATCAAGGGCCGCCTGCTCCTCCCTGCACGCTTGCTCAGCGCTTGCTTCGATCCCCCAATCTTCCCTCCATGCTTGCTCAGCTGTGACCGCCATGGCAAGCGGTGCTTTCTAAACTTCAGCCGCACTAAGCAGAGCTTTCTCTTGCTATCGTTACATAGCAGCATCTTTACACAGACCTGAGGCACTTGCATACGGTACTTGCATGCTGTCTGAGCCTTGAGAATCCAACAGCGTCCTGCAGAGCAGCAATGCAGCTCGCTGCAACATGCTGACTGCCAAACGGAAAGTACCATCTAGATATACATATATAGGATCATGCAGGTGGTTGTAAAGGGCTGTATAATCTATACAGGGAAACTGCCTTCCAGCTGCTGCCATGCGCGATTTCTTCTGGTGGTTTCGCCTCATCACGGCTGCATGGCCGGTGTGGCAAGCGGCATCTGGCACAAGGGTCGCATAACTTTGAGGGTCACAACTCAGCCTCTTGTGTCACATTGTTTTTCAAAGCAGGCAAGGTCATAACCTCCGAAAGCAGCAAGCACGAGAGTGGAATTCAGGGCACGAAACACAACAACCCATTGCAATCGCCTGTCACGAACAAAAACACAAGAACTCCTTCTGCTTTCGTCTCTACGGGTCAATGTTTGGTCTGGGGAGTTGCAGGTTGTAGGTGCACTTCCTGCGCTCTGCTTGAATTTGATGTGTAAGCCATGAGCAAAAAGCGCGAAACACGATAAACAGATTGATGACCGCGGCTTCGACAGCTCGCATGCGCTGACGTGCAGGCAGAACACCATCCCCTGCGCATTCTGGAGTATATTGGGCTCAGAAGGGAAGTTGCAAGTTTCGGAATGCGAGGCCGTTAAAGAAACGTGAACAACTAGGCCACGTAACAGCCGCACGCACGAAAATTTTTATGTTGCATCAAACCTTCCAGAGGTGAAGAGCGATGCACCTCAAGCAGCTTCGTACAGATCTCACGATGTGGCCTGCTGGAACTTATCTTGCGCTGCAAGCACTGAACAGCCATCAGCACAGACCTGGCCGAGGCAGCGGGAAAAATCATCTTGACCCTCTGCGGTGCAACTACTCAGGCAGAAATCGCCAGCTAAAGCATGTGGGAGGGTGACTTCATCCATGCACTCTCAGGATGTTTACTGAACCTCATTCTTCGCCTTCTTGTCTGAAGCCAATGATGGATTGCAAGCGTTGTTCCCTGGAATAGAACCTCGGCTTGTAGAGACTCCGCGCTATGGCATCCAACGGGGGCCACGCTCACCGCCGCAAAAAAGCCTGCATTGAGAAGGCTGGCCAAAACGGCAGCTTCTATGACCTCGGCCAAGCTACAAGTACGACATGCTACCGTGCAGTAGGCCCGCTGCATCGCGCAAACTAGTGCCTAGACAAGCTCTGCTGATCAACACTAACCACAGGAAAATCGAAAGCAAGGGCAGGTCAGCTGCACCCACGTTGAGTTGCTTGTTTCTACCTTGCTTCGCCAGCGCGACTCAATAGTGAATCAAAGGTGTGCCCACGTAAACCAGAAACTCCCTCTAGGTTTTGGGGTTGAGCAATTAAAAAGTACACCAGGATAGGAGTAAGGCACCAAGGCACCAGTTCTGAAACTACTGCGTGACACGGGTCTGTGGCGATGCTTTTGCTATCCGACAAGCTTGTAGCGACAGTTTACGCACAACATGGCGCCTGTGTCCCTTTACAGACGGCGGCCCGGATACGGTTTACCTCGGACCTCCATCCGCGAGCAGAACTAGAAAGCATGACAGAAATAGTTCCCAAATGCTTTTGCAAATTGTTGCTTCAGAATGTAGCTGGAGCTGTGACAGTGGAGAGCTGCGGTCTCGAAACAGTCAGACCCTGAAGATATGGAAGCAACACCTTTCTGTTGTTTTCTGGACTACGCAAGATACAAATTGGAGGAATAGGGTCTTACATTTACTCGCTCGGGGTACCTGTGTCTTGATAAGGCCACCAACGACTGAAATTGACGAAAGCGAAATGCATCCATTGGTCCACTGGGCTCAGACATGACAAGCGCAAGATCTAGAATGCAATACGTAGTCACGTTTCAACGGGGCGCCCTAAATACCAATATTACTTTCTGGTTATGTCTGAGTAACAATCCGAAATTTGCTTTTCAGTCATGTTGCACTAGACAACGTGCAGGGAGCTACGTCGTGAAGTCCGAACAAATCAATCTCTGAGCTGGCTGACGTCGCCATGACCGCGACGTGCTCCATCAACAACCTCGTGTAATGTCTTACCCTCAAATTGACTGCAAATGGGTTGTTCTCAAAATAATGCGCCCATCTTGGTTATACATTATAGATTAGATTACGGCACCTGATTGTTAGGGGTACCAAAATGGGACCCTAAGTTTGGGAACTTCCCAGGTGCTCCAAAGCGAGCAACCCGGCCTTGCCTAGCCCAAGTGGTGTGGTCTTGAGCCTGAGTATTGCAAACGCACTACGCAGCAGCTTCAGCGTGGATGTGGTCGGAAACCCAATCTGCTGCCACCCCCTTGACTAAAGCCAATGATGTGTTACATGCACGTCTGATGCTAATTCGATATTTGTGGGTAGAGCGCGCCCGGGCAATGGAGATGTCCCCCGTCTGTCAGACTCCATGCGATACTAATACGCCAGTGCAAGTAAGAGTTGCAGCTGAAAATACCAAAGTGCATAATGAAGACTCGTCGCTTCGCTAGGCCGCCAGCATCGTCAAGGCGGCATACTGGCGGAGCTCCGGCAACTGACAGCTTTGCCGATCAATTTTACTAAGCAATAGTGGAAAAATAGGTAACACTAACAGCTCAATGAATCTGTGATGAATTCACGCGCAATCCCAACTGTCCCCCTGGACAAGGGTTACAGCTGATCCTCTTGGCGCCTGTCAAGCGAAGCACGCTCATTTTTTTGCATTGGTGGTGGCAGCCTCCGCCACACTTCGTTCACCTACGCTTTTAAAAACTTTGCAGGCTTCTTCCTTTTCCCGTCTCTTCCCTTGTCTCCAGGACCCACGAAAACGTCGTTGGAAGAAGGCGGGCTTGACCAGGGTCGCAACATGCCAGTCATCTGTGCCTGAGTTGTCCCCGTAGTGCCAGGCTGGCTCGCTGCAACTTGAAAAGGTGTTTTTGGGGGGCGCAGTTTGTACCAATCTGAATTTGAATTCACGCTCAAGCCACAGCTCCTTCGAAGCCACGTCTTGGATTATGGGTATCTCCCAACCTGAGGTCTGGAACCAAAACTGCCACCATGTTTGCGAAGAAGAGGAAGACGAGAACCCTCGGGATGCAGCACCTGTGCTTTGTGAAGAGTCGCGCTCCTGCTCTGTAAGCGTTGTTGATAAGCAGCCAGGAGCCCAACACGCCGAATCAACCCGACAAGCGACTGACATGGTTTCGATGCCGCACTTGATTGTGGAGCGCTGTCCAAACGTCTCCACTTGTGAAAGTCAATGGCTGCACTGACTTCAGCAATCCTGGAAAGCTGAATGCGCTGACTTTTCAACGCAGGAGAGCAAGAGCAAACGTGATGCTCATGCTTGGTACATGCATGGTTACAGCCATCTAGAATTTGAGTAAATCACTTGGACACCGCCAGCTCTTGCGTTGCAGGTACAAACACAATATGATAAACAGCCGCAGCGGGCAGCAGGCTTGCAGCACTGGTGTCACAGAGTCCTCTCCTACCCGGGGGCATCCATGGTTTCATTTGGCCAACATGACATTCCACAACACCAGGCAAATCTGAAATGAGCCATGAAGACAGCACAAGAACTGTGTGCATCCACCCGCCTGGTCGCAGTCCTTCCCGCCCATTGGTGCTCTCTTGTGCAAATGATACAGGCAAACAACCTAGGCATAGATCTTAAACCTGCTGCAATAGTGAATTATTTCCTGCCCGCTTCTGATGCTACATTACATCAGCAAGGTATGATGATGACGATGATGATGATGATGATGATGATGCATAAAATCTGGGTTCATAATGCGGGGGTGGTGGTTTGTTACTGAAGCATTTCCTGGTGGAGCCGATTCCACGGCTTGCAGGTCAAGATTTCCTTCGCTCCTGAAGGGCAAGTTGGTGAGTGACAATTCTCACTTGCTGAGTTTGTACATGCCCATTTACCCGCTCGCAGAGGATGTTTAGCTAACAGCTGAATCAAAACCACACGCTCCCTGCCACCCTGCCCTGAGCCATTAGGCAGCGCAAGCACGATCCACAGACCGTTGCGGTCCTTACTATCGGCCTGGTGGCATGGGCCGGCTTCGCCACCCCCTTCCCGAAATCCTTCCCCGAACTATGATGATGTACCAGATAATGACTGGGAAGCCGCTGCAGAAAATGATGTTCTCGCTGATTGGGATGCTGATTTAAGGCTTTCAAGATCTGATTGCCCATGGATAGCCCAAAACGTGCTCCCAATCGTGCGGATGATGCTTGCCTCAACAAACGCTTATCGACTATGAGACTTTAACGATAGTGAGGTCCATGCTGCCCACACGCAGAAAAGGCAGTTGTTTTTGCCCGTGATGGCCGCGAGCCAGGCCCCGTCAAGTGCCGTCTAAACAACATACAGAAAGAAGTGGAGGAGCTTCGACCGCGTGCCTTGAGACGCATCAATGAGCCATAATCTAAACTCCTTCAAGGGGGATATATAGGGGATTATATAGGGGATATTAGGGGGGATACTAGGAGTTTAGACAATGGTTCAAATGCCAACAGCATTGCTTCTGTGTGACCGTTGTTTTGCCAGGAGCTTGCATTACAGATTTGACTGCAAGCCGAAAACCTTCCAGAGCTCACAACGCTGAAGCAGGCCCTGCATGCAACGCGTTTGATGCTTTCAGGGCTTAGGCAAAATTGTCACGCTCCAAGTTTTGGGAGGCTTCAGGTTTTCACTCGCTGTCCTGCGCTGTCTTTTCAAGATGTCTTGAGTGGCACGAGGCCGCACTTTCTGGGCTTTGAGAAAATTTAGGTCCAGGTCTGTAGATTTGGGAGTCTCGGTCTCGGTTTGGTAAGATTGCTAGAAGTAGGTTTGCTACGGTCTTGACAGGGCTTATGACAAGTCAGTGACCCTTTGGCTTCCCCTATTGCTCGAATTCCGCACTCAAGATTCTCAAGAGGTGTTCATGCAAGTCAAGCGGGCAGATCCAAGTTTGCCGGCAGGGGGCGCAGCCAAGCCAGCGCGGAGTCCTGCTGAAGGCGGAGCTGCTCGTCGGCGCTGGCTTCCTGAGCGGTCTTCCAGCCTCCGCTACGCCAGAACGCCTCTGGCGTGCCCTCGCGGGCGTGGAGGAGGATAAGACCGCTTATGTGGGCTGCAAGGCCTCAGCCGTTTGCCTCCCCATAGCAAGTAACCAAGTGTGGGAAACCCCAGTAACAGTCAAGCTCCAGCCACGGCTGGCGTAGTTCGAGGCATTACAGTATAGTCAGTAGTCAAATAGTCAGCAGCACCAATACCAAGCAGTAGCAGAAGCAGCAGCAGTAATTGCATGGGAGGGAGGCTTCAAAAATTGGGATCGGCCCTGAATGTCCTTGACCAAGCGGCTTTTGACGTGGACCTGCAGCTTTCGTCCCACGCCTATCTGCCCCACAGCCCCGGTCAGCCTCACCTCAGACCCAAAAAGGGGCGCACGTTTTCTTGAGCTCAGGATGCTTCAGGCTTTTTAGTAGTCTTAGTTCTTGGCCAGCAGGTGGCCGCTCTCCATGAGCTGGACGAAGGCTCCGCCCGCGGCCACCACCCCCAGAATCAGCTTCCATCCGTCCTCTTAAGTAAGCGGGTCTGTGCTGAAACGTTAGGGGAAGACCCGCAGCCTCGACGTGGGGGTCTTCAAACTGGTCGCTGACCGTTGCCGAGCACGGGAGGGCCAGTGAGGTTGAACTTGCTGGGTCCAAAGTGAGGACCCGCTCACGAAGATCGTTCAACCTGGAGGATTGAAGACCGCCACCCTAAACTCCCTAAACCAGTTGAACAGCTCTTGCCTCTCTTCTGGCGTATCCTCTTCCTCCTGCAAAATGGTGGTCCCGTGGCTGCGCTTGCCATTTCTTGTATGCACTCCCAGCTGGTTCTGGAAGCTCCAAATGATGCAAACACTCACATGCAAGAAGATAACCTCGGCAATTGTGGATTGTCGAAGCCTTCCTGCTGTGTGGGAGATGAGAAACGTGCTGCGTTGTGTGAATTTTCCACATGTCTGTCAAAGTAGGCTTCCAGGATGTTCTGGAAGCTTCACTTGTACTCTCCGGATTTTTTGACAAGGCAACACATGCCCCACGATCTTGGCTGCCTCCGCAGCCTCATTGCTACCACAGGCTCATGCCTGCTCGCAAATGCTGTGAAAGTTTCGCATGCCTAGACTTCCCAAACGTTGAGGAAGCCCCACATGCAAGTCCCTTCACCTAGCGTGGTAGGTTCCAAATGGTTCCACGTTTCCCATGTGTGCGTGGCTAACAGTTGGCTCCCAAAAGGTTGCGGAAGCCCTGTCCATCCGAAGGCCAAAACAAAAGATGACAACTTGTTGCACCTAATTTAGCAGGGACATCTGGGAACAATGAATTGTGATTGTGGGGCTGCAGTGCGGCCTCTGACTCCACTTCGGATCCGGCTGTGGAGTTTTTCTCCTGACTTCACCGGGTCTGT
>CAJNIZ010004464.1:0-10497 GCA_905231905.1 Symbiodinium pilosum | reverse complement strand
GGGTTTAGGGTTTAGGGTGTATATCTTATTCTGCATACTTCGAAGAACCCGTATACAGGTAGTTGTTTTAGCCTCACAATACCTAAGGTATGGGATCCTTAGGCATTTTAGTGTCAACTGTAGGGAGTGCTTGCAGAGTCCCGAGCAGCGTTTTCCACCTTCATCCGTTGCCCTACACTCTAAACCCTACACCCGAAACCCAAAATACTACACTCACGCGCCCTGTAAATCTAGAGATTCCAGCCTCATTTTTGATTCCCACACCCTGAGTCCTAGACCCTATGCCCTAAGCCCTAAACACCTAAGCCCTCAATCCCATGCTTCCACTTCATTTCCCATTTGATTCTCTATTTTCGGGGTAATATCCCTAAACCCCAGGCTCTAAACCCTAAACTTGAAGCCCTAAACCCTAAACCCCGAAGCACCTGCAAAAGGCGTTGTCCGAGCAGCTTAAGAAGCTGAAGTCTGAGACGGCAGAGAAAGGTGAGCTCTAAGTGGTTTTCCGCGCGGCGAGACTGAACCTAAAAACCGGGTACTGCCCCACACTCTTTAACAGTTGGATAATATCAGTAGTACATATGTATATATACAAATATATATATATATATATCCCTTAATCCCTCAATATGACCCCTAATATAGACTGTGAAGTTAAGGCGTTGGGGGGCGCGGAGGGATGTGAGAGAGAAATTTGCCCTCTCAGGAGACCTAAAGATGAATTTTAGGGTTAAGGGGTTTTAGGTTAAAGGTTTCAGGATTTTAGGGTTAAAGAATTTAGGGTTTTGGGCTTTGGTTTAGGGTCTTAGCTGGTACGACGCGAGTGACGGTTGTGTGGGGGCTTTAATAGTCGTCCTTAGAAGTGCTTATGTCTAAAGTCTACATGAGCTATAGTTCAAACTCCTGATAGGGGGCTTCATAGATGATTATAAATTATAAAGGGGAGGTTTATAGGGCTACTAAGGAGCTTAGAACATGGCTCGCATGTAGATGTAGACTGTTTGTATGAGGAGGCCCTACTTGCAGGCTCCTTTGACCTACCCTAAACTCTAACCCCTAAGTCAGTCTGTGGACTATGCCGAGAAGACCGTATCATGAGCCCCATAACCGAAATTTGCTAGATCAAGAGAGCCTCCAAATAAACGCTGCTCCCTAAATCTTGTTCTGAATTCAGCAGCGTCCCACTGCGAGACTAAATCCGAGCCCCAAACCCTAAACTTGCCCTAAACCCCAAACCCTGAACCCTAACTCCCTAACCTTACCTTTTCCCAAGCTACTAGGGAATCGCTCATTAGTCCCTGCCAAAGGGCCGTAGGCCTTGGAGAGCTGCTTTGAGTGTGTGCGAGGACAAAACCTGGATCCTTAACGCTAAGCCCGCATTGATCCTGCACTTCCTAAGGCCTAGTAGTGAAGAAGGGAGCATATTTTGGGGGTAATATGGGGGTTTCTCAAAATTAGGGGTACCTTTTTTGAGTCCCAATAATAAGGGTTATAGTATTTTAGGGTCTGTATTGGGGTACCCCTATTTCAGGAAACTACCATATACGGACTGCATTCCCTTCTTACATATTAACCGCCAGTGAGAATGTGAAGACAAAGGGACAAGTTCAGCATTGATATTATTTGGAAATTTGGATAGAGTTGTCATTGTGCTTTGTAAAAAAAATGAGGTGGATTTGCCCGTCAAGAGCGTCTCAGGCAAGCTGAGTATTGGAGAAGGCCTGAAAACTTGCCAATATCGTTGCCTAAAAGCCCCTTGGGGTTTAGGGTTTATGGTTTTATGGTAGTAAAATGTACCAAACCCTTCATTTGTTTAAGTGGCGCTCTAAATTATTCCTGCATTGGCATAGAACGGGTCTCTACACACAGGTTCGGATGGAAGCACGTGTTCCTCTAGTGCTGGCCAAAATTTTATTTGCATCAGAGGGGGTTAGATGACGTATGTAGTACTGAGAGCCAGAAAAACGGCCTTACTTCAGGCTTTGGAAATGTCAGTAATTTCCCCAAATTTTGAGAACCTTAGACCCCTAACCCCTACTAGGGAAACTCCGACATGCGCTCGCTGCATTGGCTGCTTTTCCCGGTTACTGCACTGTCCAGACCTCTTGAAGGATCCAAAAAGAAGAGCCCGCCATAGAGTTCACAACATTATTCAACAACCCAAGCCCTGAACCCTAACCTTAAACCCTAAAGCCCCAAGCCCTAAACCCTAACACCCCCACCCCCCCCCAAACCAGCAGCTGTAGCTGTCGCATGACGATTATAGGTTGCTTACTATGAGCGTTGGAATTCCCAAGTGGCTGTCATTACGCGAGGGCCATCTTCTCTAAAGTCGCTCGAATGGGTTAGGCTTGGACATTCAGTGTGTGCGGTGTTAGGATTAGGATCTCAGCGCCTAGGGTTGATTTAATGTTCAGGGTTGGCGCTTTGAGTGGTGTCTTTCTTGAAGCATCTCTTCTCTAAGCGCACCAAGACGTGATGAGGTAATCCTGACTCGTGGAGCATGGGAACAAAACTTGGTGTTTAGGATTATTGGAATTAGGGGACCCCAGCAAGGGACGCACCTCAAGGAGGGAACCCCAGCAAGTTATTGGATTGCAAAAAAAAGGGAAGGGGTCCCAAAAATTAGCGGTACCTTTTTGGGGTCTGCATAATAAGGATTATAGTGTATCGGGGTCTATATTGAGAACCTTTATTCGGGGAATCTACCCAAATCTTGTCTACGCCCTTAACATAACCCTTAGTCCTTACTTGGAGGCTATGGGTAGTCTGGAACCATGTAGTTTTAAGTTGGGTTTCGAGTAGCCAACACGGACTAACTGTGGTCATGCCCAAACCCCAAAGCCTGAAGCCTTAATCCCTTCATCCCTAAAATCCTTAAACCCTAAACCCTTAAACCTTAAACCCCATACCCTAAACCCTTAAACCCTAAACCCCAAGCCCTGAACCCCAAGCCCTAAACAGTAAACCCTAAACTCTCAAACCATGCATCCTCACAGTTTAGGGAGGTTTAGGGTTTAGGGTTTAGGGACCTTTGGGGGATCGTTCGGTCAGATTTCGAAAATGTGATGCCTCGGGTGCACTTATAACTACTTTCATGGGGCTCCCTATTGAGTGTTAAGTGAGAATTAGAGCAAATTAAGGCTAACTCAGGCAAAACCTGCGGGATTGTATAGGTCGATATCATAAACACTCTGGTTTGAGAAGCACCCAGCTTGCTATAGGGCCGTCAGTCTTTGATCGTACCCTCTACGATCTTCCGTGAAAACCCTCAGGCGACAAGTTGGATCTATCCCACGGATTGTTGAGCGTGAGGGTACGTTGTAGATAGCCAATGTAAGAGCTGCAACCCCAAACCCAATCGAAGTGCCTGAGTGGATCTACTTTTTGGATTGTTGTGGGGGTCTGGGTGCCGGGTGGCCTGTAACTCTGCTGTTCACAGCTGGCTGGTCCACTCGCGCTTGGAATACCTGGCAGGAATTCGGTGACCTCATGCTGGTTTGTAGTTTCCCAAAATGCGGGGACCCTAATATAGACCCCAAAATACTTATAATTCTTAATATAGATAGCCCAAAAGGTACCCCAATGTTGGGAAATCCCCCGTATTTGTTCTGCAGGAATTTGAGGGTTACTAAATCATTAGAGATGCAGGGTAGGAACCTGACCAGTCTGATAAAGGTGTCCTTCTCACCCGAAGTGCACAATTCTGATAGGTTGGTTTAAGCCTGCGCCCTGAACCCAAAGGCCCCAAAGATTTTGTTTTTAGGGCACCCCAGGCCTAAGCCCCGATTAACATTTCAAGCCTGAATCTAAAGTTTAGGCTGGGCTTAGCTTTTCTAAACCCTACGTAGACTTTCAGGCCTACGAGTGGCAAGATTCCATCGAAAAATAGGGTTTAGGAACCCGCCCGAAACCCTAGACCCTAATTCCTAAACCCTACATCCTAAACCCTAAGCAATAAACCCCTTAAACCCTAGACCCTAAACCCTAAACCCCCCCAAAACCCCCATAAACCCTAGACCCTAAACCCTAAAAAGGATTGCGAGGTGCCGGGTATCTGTCACAATGGCCAAAGCTCCCGTCGAGCTCTGAGAGCTACAGGCAGAGCTTGGCAAGCCATTGGTACTTGGGAGGTCCAGGCGTACTTAGGAAGAGTAGGGTTTAGGGTTTAGGGCTTATTGTTTAGGATTTAGGGTTTAGGGTTTAGTTTAGGGTTCAGGGTTAGTGGTGGTGGTAGGGGGGAGAGGGGTTGCAGGAGTAGAAGGAGGAAGAGTAGTGATTCTAGCAGCAGTTGCAGTGAGGGGAATGACAATGCTTGGATGTTTGTGTTGGCGTGTGTCGTTTCTCTTTGACTTTGCTTGATATCCGTGAGAGTTTCAATTACGTAGATTGACGTTGGAGCTTGTGTGGGTGTTTTGTGTTGACTAGTTTTTCAAATCAAGCAATGTACGATAAAGGCTCTTAGTATGAATTCAGGTTGTCAAGAAGGTGCTGTCGCCGACTGTGAGTGACTACAGGGGACAGCGGTAATTAGATCAGGGGCCCTCCTAAATTCACATGAGCTATAGTCTACACTCCCAGTAACCTCCTTAATAACCCCTATAATACTCTCCTGTATAACCCCCTGTGGAGAGTTTAGACTATAACAGACATTTGGCCTTCGTTAGGGGGTGGTGCGTGAACCTTAGTTTTGAATTATGCGCAGGCCTGGCGGACCTCCAAGTAGAAAGCTTTAGCACCTCGACCATACAAGTTGGGCCCTACATTGCGCCAAGCACGGCAATGATACCAGATAAGGAAAATTAGGGTTTAGGGTTTAGGGCTTAGAGAATATCTCAAAATTCTGCCTCCTCCCCAATGTGCGGGTATGTAGAATATCTCAAGCATCACAACTTGTTGTTAAGAGTATCATATTGCTACAATTGCAACATTCGGAGGCATTGGAGGTTGAGGGAAACGATAAGCTACTTCAAGTTGTATTTTGGGCTCAATTCTACTGGGTTGCTGTTAAGGAACTTAAATTAAGTTACCATAATGGGTATATATAGTAAATAACAGGGTTTCCCCAAGATAGTAACTTAGTTTAAGTTCCTTAACCGCAACCCAGTCTAAGCAGCCTACATCCCCAGATACGGTTGAGGCTCCTTTAGAATTGCAGTCATAAAGGGTGCATGATTACTCATGAACCTTCGAGCAGGGTTTCGGGTTCAGACGGTGGATGCTAAACATCATGCATGAGCGCAAGTGCCTTATACCTTGGGAATAAGGGTATTTTAGTGTATTAAGGTCATGCAGGGATTTTTAGTACCCTAAACCCTAAACCCTAAACCTCAACAGGAGTTCAGATCCTATGGGTTTTTACTGAGCCTGTTCTGAGACCAGAAATTCAAGCTTTTTCTTTTTGAACCTTAATGTGGGAGTCCTCCAAGAAGGTACTTGGAAGGTTAATCATGGAAAGGAAAATGGAAACTATGTATAGTATTAAGGGTTTAGGGTGCAAGGTTTAGGGTTGAGGGAGAGGGGGAATTAGTAAGTAGGTTAATAACGGGGATAAATGGGTTTACTATGTGGGGTATAAGGGTCATTTACCTACTTACTAAGTTTTCCTAACCCTACAAGTAGTGACCCTAGTAATGATCTAATGAGATCATGGAAAGATTATGCAGAGTCACTTGTAGGGACGCGTTGGCAAGCTCGCGTATCATGTAAATTTCGCAGCGAGGCCATATTTTCACACAACAGGTGTGCGGCGTCCTAGGTTTTGGGGCTTAGGGCGTAGGGTTCAGGCCCCCCAGGTTTGGGGTGTAGGATTTAGGGTGTAGGGGCTTAGGTTTTTTGATTGAAGGTTGAGGGTTAGGGTGTAGGTTGTGACGCTCAATCCTCAAACCGTAGTGAGCTTGCAACAGAGGGCACAGCGCTTAGCCCTCAGCAGCCTTAGGCAACACAAGAAGACCTTGCACGCACCTGCAGTCTGAGGAAAATTGAGGAGACCACTTCACTTACTGGTTCTCGGTAAGGAGTAAGGGAATATGATCCCTGATAATATAACCCTAAAGCCTGAACCCTGTAATCCGAATATAATAAAATCCCGTATTTCCGTCTAATCCCCCAGTAAGTTCAGGAGACCAGGACATCCTGGTCTGAGGAATAAGGGCTTTAGGGACACGGGTTAACTAAACAGGTTCTGTCAGGATAATGGAGAAGAACATGGACACGACTAGGTATTGGGGATATGAATAAAGAGGTCCAGGTTTGCTTCACTTGTAACTAGTATATTATAGCATATTATAGTATATTATAGTACATAATGGTTAATTATGATATATTATGGTACAACTTTTCACTTATTGCAGTATTGCAAGCTCGGAGCTTTCTTATTACAGGGTTATTATAGCGGTCTCAGCACAATTTGCTTTAGACTCAGGTGCCTGCACAAAAACGGCCGCGGTGCCACCAGCGATCGACCAAAAAAAAGGTGCAGTACAGATTAGACCCCAGATCCAGCTATGGGTCAGGGTTTGAGCTTAAACCCTATGCCCTAAACCCTACACCCTAAACCCTACACCTACACCCTAAACCCTATACCCTAAACCCTACACCCTAAACCCTACAAACTAAACCCTAAGCCCTAAACCAAGTTTAGAGTTTGGGGCTCAGGTCCGCAGCGGGAAGTCCTAAGCCCCTGAACTCAAGCACACACCTTGGAAGACAATCCCTAAACCCTAATCCCTAAACCCTAATCCCTGAACCCTAGTCCCTAAACCCTGATCCCTAAACCCTAGTCCCTAAACCCTGATCCCTAAACCCTAAGCCCTGAACCCTAGACCCTAAACCACCATGATATCAAGCAATAGTTGGGAACCCGTTGGCCTCGTTTACTTGGCCTACTTTCGGCTTACTGGTGCTCAAGGGAGAGTGGGGGAGTAGATCCCCAGAAGAATCCCTATATGTAGTACATTTCTATAGTCCCTATATTTCGCTCCCCCTTTAAACACCAGGAAGTCGATGAGAGTAGCTTGACTTTTCTGGATAAGTAGCCAGGCGTTTCAGGCATAGACTAGTAATATAGTAATATACAAATATCAAAATATGGTATATAATATAGTAATATAATAAGAATCCTTATAGGTTCTTGGGTGTTCAGATTTTGTACTACACAACCTGGTTTAGGGTTCAGGGTTTAGAGTTTAGGGTTTAGAGTTTAGAGTTTAGGTTAAGGGGTTCAGAGTTTAGGGGTCTGACGTTTGCCACGCAGACTGTTGATTGGCATCATTACCGAACTCTGCCGCCAGGTATCATCTCTACTGTGCTCATAATATGAACTAAGGCCAAGGCTTCGATATGACTGCAGGCGTGGGGATGTGAAAGCCCCTTTGTTGAAAAAAACAATGGATACTGCCTATTAGCTTCCTTGAGAGAATGGTGGGCTGCATTGGGTATAGCGAGAGGATTTTGGTAGCTCCAACCTTTGAAATGAGAAGCCTACAAGAGTCATGTGCGAGTCATAGGGGTGTTCGTTGTGGGGTTTGGGGGTAACTAACAGCTCCTTATCAGTACCTAATATAAATGCCCAAGGAAGATTAACATAATCCCAGTTTTGATTTCATGTTCAATTTGATGTTCTATTTGTCTCTCCAATATGGGGTCTAGAAGAGAAAAAGGTAACCCAGCCCAACCCTAACCAACATCATAGCTTATAACCCTTCTTATTGTAAGATGTGGGGGATGGGTTTTGCATTGTTGTCGCATGGCCAGAGAGTGCGGTGCCCATTGAAAGGTGCCCTGAACAAGGACCGTATCGAGGGTGGTCAACATAGTTTCCCCTTTAGTGTGTATTTTGGGGGGGCACTAAAGAGGGGAATTTTTTTGCCTTTTTGACAACCCACTCTTTGCTCGCATGAAATGTATCTTATTAGCGTCCCCAATAAAAAGTAGAATATGTCCTCCTCTTGATTGTAGAATGGAGTCTTTCTTGGCTCAATCTGCATACAAGCAACCCTCGCATGCGTGAGAAATCCTAAAAGCAGAAGGCAGGGCTCGTGAGTAGAGCCGGCATTGATGCGGTTGGCCGTCTTTCAAATGGTGGCTACGAGGAGTGCACAAGACTACCAAAGTGATGTCTCTTGGGGTCACATCAGGAACCTTGTGTTTCAGCGTTGCCTGCGCCATGACATGTTGTCGGTACAGAAAAACATGCACCACCTGAGTTCCTCAAAGCTGCATCTTGAGATTTGAGGTACACTAGGGGAATGCGTTGGGTACTGCCCCTACTCATTAGCAGCTGGATAGCATTAAACCTCAATTCCTAAACCAACGAGAAAGAGCCCTTGATATGACCCCCTATTACAGACTGCTATGGCGGGGGGGGTGCAGGACCCACGGAATGCATGCTTCCCCTGCCAACATAGTCTTGCTGTGAGCCCTGAACCCCCAACCTAAGGGGTTTGGGGTTTAGGGTTTAGGACTCAACAGGTAGCACTTTAAGGTTTAGGGCTTAGGGATTCCGATTCTGTCTGCCTGCTTCTATGATCGTGCTATGATTTGCTGACTTGTGCTGCAATTGTCGCTCTATGCAGTTCTTAGCATGGGGATCCCTACTCGACTTCCCAAAATGTTTCTTTATTCTGTAGCTAGAAGGACCTCCATGACGAGACCGAGTACTTTACGACACCCTAAACCCTATAGCCTAAACCCTAAACCCTATAGTCCGAATAGTGGTCTGTGTAAAGCCGTACCAACGCTTTGAAATTTAGGACTTTGAGATAAGATGGTCAGCAACATGCGCGGTCCTTGAAACAGTGATACCGACTTGTCACATCTGCTTGCTACCATAACCATGAAGCCATACTGACTATGCCGCCCTGCTGCGCAGCGTTCAAAGCTAGGCCAATGAAGTAAGGTGCGAAGACCTCGCCGCATGAAAAGGCCTCACACTTCATCGCATTCTAACCCCGAACATCGCTAAGAAAGTCTAAGTTCTCATTAGACCGGAACCCTGAAGCCCAAAAGTCGTTATTCTCAAATACTTCGTCCCTACCAGCCCACAGCCCTTACCCCTAGTTCCTTGAGCCCTGAAACCGTAGTCAGCTCCATGGCGTGTGTGCTTAGCAGATTTGGCCGTCACCTCAGTCCAAGGAATTTTCAGGTGGGTAGAAAAGGAAAGGCTGTTTCAGAAAAGGTTGTTCTAAACCCCTACATCGTCTAGCTGGTGCTTGCTCTGGTTCAGGCAGTCATCATGATTCCTACATAACCGTCACAGAGGTCAATGCCCGTGAAGGCCATAGAGTTAGGCGTTGTGGTTTAGAAGGTGCATGGATTTGGCAGCATGGTTTCCGATGGACGTTTTAGACTTTTGGCACAGGAAGCTGCCAAGGCATTAGTGATGCTGCTTAATACTTCTCAACCCTGGACCCTATTCCCATAAACCCTAGACCCTAAACTGAAACCTGAATCCTAAACCTTTACATAATATGGGTATAACTCTGGACTCTGTCCCCATAAGCCCTAAACCCTAAACTTAAACCCTAACTACGAAGCCCTACGTAATTTGGGTTTACATGCGTCAGGCCACATTCCAAGTGTCCAAGCGTGGGGTTGTCAGCCAACTACACTTCAAAAGAGTTATAACGACAGATTGTAGCCCTAATGCCTGCACTGAAACCCTGCAATGCCAAACCCCAGTGGAGCCACGGGCTAGACCTCGACGGCACCTGGTTTGGCTTCCCGACCCCCGCAATAGCAATGATGATAATGATAATAATAATAATAATAAAGCAAACAGGGAAGATAGCTACACACCAAGCAGACCAATGTGAAGCTCAAGGGAGGTATCAGGGGGCGTTGATTGGAGCTACAGTCTAAACTCCTTAAAGGGGGTTATATAGGGGATTATTTGGGGGACTACTATAGTAATTATAGGGGTTAGTAAGGGGGATACAAGTAATTTAGACTTTAAACCCCAAACCCAAAGCCCTAAACCCTATACTAAGGGTTATTTAGGGGGATACTCGCAGCTTTTTGTACTATAGCTTCTGTGGCGGCATCCCATGAGCGAGCCTGTCAGGTCCTGGGTTTGAAGTAGGGTCTTTACTACACTCCCGGAAACTAACATGGAAGCCCAAAAGGGGATAAAGACTACAGTCCCTCTGAAATGCTGCTATATGGGTTTCCATGTTAGTTTGGGGGAGTGTAATCCTCTCACCCTGATATTGAAGCCCCCCACCTACCCCTAATATTGAATACTCTCAAGATACTATAATATACCACAATGGGGAGGATTTAATATCAGGGGGGTGGGGGGTTTACTGTTAGCGAGTGTACACGTACTAGATAGATATACGTTGATTACGTATGTGCACGGTTCGGTCCTAAACCGTGTAGGAAGGGAGGGTCCCCCTAAACCCCTAAACCCTAAACTGAGCGAGCCGCGGGCGCTGCATTTGCCGGCGGCGAGCGTAGCTGCGCTCAAAGTAGCAGGCTCCAGAGCGAGCGACAGTCGAG
>CAJNIZ010004463.1:0-21452 GCA_905231905.1 Symbiodinium pilosum | reverse complement strand
CCTAGCTTGGACTAACCTTGTTGCGCTTGTTGGTCTCGTGCCAGCCGCTGAAAATCCTCAAGGTTTAGGGTTTAGGCTTTCGCGATTTGTCCGCCTCTGGGTCGGCGGACTGAGCCGGAGGCTCTTAAGTAGAGGGGGTAGCAGGAGGGTCTAGGTAGCTAGCTTGCTTTTGCTTGGATTTTGCTTGGATCATTCAATCCAGAGATGTGTTTGTTTCTATTCTGCTTCCTGACACTGTCTCCAGCAAGCAGAAATCAGTCTAGAAGCGTGTGTCGTAAGACAACCACAAATTCGCCTAACTAATGCGCAAATAGTCTTGAGAAGTCAGGAAGCTACTCTATCTAGATCCCCATCCCAGCATGCACCAATCCAGATGTGCAAGCAAAAATAGCAAGAATGCGTCTAGCACCGAAGCCCATCAATGCGTAGCGATGCTCGCATGTCTGACACAAACCAATTTTCTTTATGCCACATGGTATCATCAAAATAAGGAGCGCCTCAGAAACAAACACCTGTGCGAAAACTTCATCGGAGCACTTGCACTTGCAGCACACTGAGTAGGCCAAAGGTAATATCATGCTACCATGTGGAAGGGCACGGAACCCTAGACTGCAAAGTCTGAAACCTAATACAACCCTAAACCCTAGACCCTAGCCTGAAACCTAATTCAACCCAAAACCTTGCCTTCGGGTCATCTAAGATGAGCTCCAGTTTCGCACGGCACCCTGCCAAAACCTCCATCGCTCTTTGTGCTTGGGAAGTTGTAGTTTTTTTAGGGTTTCGGGGCTTGTCCCTGCGTTACAAAGGGCGTCCATGTAGGTGTACAGTATATTTCGGGGGCCCAGAAAGGCTCCTCTGCACCCTGGGCCCTAAAATAGACCCTCTAACCCTAAACCTCAAGCCCAGGAAACCTAAATCCTAAACCCCTAATGAGGTACTGCGTGGTCACATGATCTATAGTCTAAGCTCCTAGTGTCCCCCTTAATAACCCCCATAATGCTGGTCTATATAATCCCCTATATAACCACCCTTTTAGGAGTTTAGACGATAGCTCACATAGATCCCTTGGGTTAACGACCGCCGGACCTCACGGCTTGAATCCACAGCTGGCAGCCCCTGCCCTGACACTAACCGTACTGACTGGTTCCTAGTGGGGAATATGGGACTAGGGTATACACAATATGGAGATATAGCGTCTAGGATCTAGGGTTTATGGTTTAGGGTCAGCGGGGAATATTGGACTATATGATGAAGGGATTATAGTGCTTGTATTCCCTTATTCCCTAGGTCCCTTGCTTGTTGTCCGTCTTGGAAGGGCCCCAAGATTTTGATGTTAAGCTTTGGGGGGGCTCGCCTGTTTCGGACCTAGCCACTTACATCCCCCTATCAAGCTTCCAGGAGCATAAAACTTGAACAAGAGGATTCTGGTGACCCCAACCCTTAGAATGACCACCCTATCAGCTAGAGTCAGTAGTCATAGGGTTGGAGTAACCAGAACTCCCCGGTATATACTTATACAACCCCTGTATTAACCCAGCTTCCTTTTCCATTTGATTCTCAGTTCTTCATGAGGTTACAAGGTTTCTGGGGGGTTGGGCTACCAAAGCACTCGTACCCAAAGGGTCCATGCAGGCATGTATTTAGACTTGAAACCCAAGGTAGGAATGTGGGCAACCCATTTGGGTCCTAAGCATGTGCTATATGAGGTACTGTCTAAACTCCTAGTATCCCCCTTAATAACCCCTATAGTAGTCCCCTATATAATCCCCTATATATTCCCCTTTAGGGAGTTTAGACTACAGCTCATATACTTACTGGTGAATAGCAGGGGATGAGGGAATAAAATCCGTGTAGCTAACTCCTACCCCTACCCTTAATTAGGGCCTAAGTACCGACTTAGGGACCATATCTCCCCAATTAAGCGTACAAGCTCCCCAATTAAGGGTACAAGGAAGTTCCTGGGAATTACTCCCTGCTTGGTAGCATAATTCATCAATTCGTATGCAGTTGGGGGTGCAGGCAAGTGTTGCAGTTAGGGAAGTTGCTTCGAAGTGAAGTCAAAGCCTAAACCGAGACATGCTAGGCGATCAGTGTATGCATGACCCAAAGGGTTCACCAGGACCTTCCTTGTACCCTTAATTGGGGACATATGGTCCCTTATAATAGGTACTTAGGCCCTAATAGAGGGTAGGAGGAGGGTCTAGACAAGGACACAAATAATGGGCTCTGGGTCAAACAATGGTACTTAGCACCTGAAACCCCACTGTCGGGGTACTTGGACCCTCTAGGTAGTAGATCAATCCAAACAACATGGCTGCCCGAATCTAGTTTCTGCTACAGTCACAAATGGCTGCTGCAAGGGCCCGCAACATGTGCTGGTTGGTGCGGTAGGCCGCATAGAATCCCTGAAGCAAACCTTCGGTAAGTCAGATAAGGCCCCTAAAAGTTACATTTCGGCCGCAAATTTCTGTAGGGCCTCAAAGTCATCAAGATGGGAACTTCTCAGCTCCGCGAGCAGGATCCCTACAGCCACCCTTTGATCCCCCAGAGTAGCCCTTTTGTCACAAACCCTCCAACTCGCCGAACTCCGAACTCGGCAAACCCTAAACATTGGCTCCTTGACAGCCAAGTCCTAAACCCTATGGATCCTTCTTGCCCATAAGTTCTCAATCCTAGAAAACATAAACCCCGAAACCCCTGAACACCAAATCCCAAAACCCCTGGACCTGACTAGTAGTCCTAGCCCCTAAAGCATGAACTCCTAAACCCTAAGTCTTCACCCCTTAGCCCCTAGGTGTAGAGCTTTGGGTGTAGGGTTAATTAACCCTAAGAACCCTCAACCCCTAAACCCCTAAACCTAAACCCTAAACCCTAAACTCTAAACCCCATGACCTCCAGAGAGCCCTGCATCAGGCGAAGAGCATCCCGAAGATCCTCCCACTCTGCAGAACGTTGACCCTCTTGGTTCAGGCCTTATAGGGCTTAGGGTTTAGGGCTTAAGGATTAGGGTCTAGGGTTTAGAGTTTAGGGTTCAGGGCTGGCCTAAGGATCTAAGGATTTCCTCTTTTGAGGTTTTTGGGCCCAAAGACCATACTATGAAAGGCTTTTGGGCTGTTTTGAGCTTTAGAGGAAAATTGAAACTACCATATTCTTGGGGGCTACATCGCGGCTACAATGGGGCAAAAAAATCCTCCAGTCCCCACTTGCAGCCACTACGTTTCGTGATATGTAGGAGGTTATCAAGGGCCATACAGAAAAACGGGGTCCCTTTAAACCTGATATTAGAGGGTAGGCTTGAAGGATACTCAGAAACTTATGCGTCTTGGGGTTTCCAACACTTCGGGGCCCCTTTTGGCGAGCTCCCCATTACACGCAGCAAGTCCACAATTAGGGGCCATGGACCATAGAGCCCTATGTAAGGGCACAAGGAGGCTCCTGGTATAGGCATGCACGAGAGAAGGCTCTGGCGTTTTAAGTTGCAGTTTCTAGGGCTTTCAGATTCAGAGTTAAGTTAAGGGTGTACCTAGAATTTAACGTACCCAGAAAAATGCTCGCTCTAACACGTGGGTACCTTCATTCCCTGATCAGGAGTAACGAATGTAGCCATCACAAAGTGTTGTACCTAAAATGAGCTTTGTGCTGTAGGGGTTGGGGAGCTCTGCAATCTAGGCCGTGAATGGCGCGTTTACAAGGGCTCCAAGTTAGGTTGGGGATGGTTTGGTTCCCTCACTGATACAGACCTAATTACCTTACCCATACAGTCCTGCTATACCACCAAAACTGTATCCCTGAACCCCAAACCCGAATTCCTACACCCTAAACCCTAGATCCTAAATCCTGCCACCGATGCCCGGGCAGTGCATGGCCAAAGGTACGGCTGTTCGTGTGTGGCTTTGGTGCAGGGAACTGAACACGATTTGACCCCCCCTTGTGCCCTTTAAATAGGCGTACATGGTCCCCATTTAGGGTATATATAAAGAGTAGAGGGAGGGTCTAGGTAGGTTGTGCTCGTTTCCGGCAGTTAAGCGCCCTTCATTAGGGTCTTGTGAACACGGCCATCTGAACTTGGTAATTTGGGTACGGCACCCTCAAACTGAAAGTTTCCAGGACCGGAATATGTCCGGCCCCTGAACACCAAGGCTTTTTTCATCAGATGGACGGAAAGCAGTCCGCTTGTTTTAATATTAACCAACCCCTCCATCCCTGATATCACGTAACTATTCCCTAGAAGAGACCTTGGGCAACATATTCAATATCAGAAGGTGGGGGGGTGCTTACTACCCTAATGCCTGTAGACCTCGTGCATCTCCTATACCCCGCTTAGAGGGGCCCAGAAGGCGGAGCATGTGAGAGTTTAGTACGAAGCAATGTAAGTCTCCCTGAGGAGCCTGGCATGCCATCATCGTAAGGGTTTAGGGTTTAGGTTTTAGGGGGATAGGTTCTACTAAAGGATCTAGAAGATCTAAGGGAAACTCACAAGGTTTCAGGATTCTACGAACATGAGAACTCAAGGGGAATAAGTTTGGGAACTATACGGGTCTATGTTGCCTATACGGGTCTATGTTGCAAAGAGTCTATCTGCCCTGTGCCCTGTTGCTATTTGACGTCCGATGTTGCCTCGTGCTAGCATTTAGGGATGAGTTCATGAGGGGGGGGGGGGGGTACGTAGGCAGATATAGGTTTCTGGTATTAACTGCAAACCATTGCAAACCCTAAACCAGAAAACAATAATTCAGATTCAAAGTTTGGGGATGAATACATGGCGGTCTATGCCTACCACCTCGCTGTCGCATCAGTAAAAAGACATGAAGCCTTCACAGCCACGTTACACCGCAAAACACCAGCAATTCTGGGGATGGTAGATGTACCCTTTAAATAGGGGTATACGGTCCCTATTTAGGGTATATGAGCCATAATCTAAACTCCTAGTATTCCCCTTAACCATCCCCATTGTAGTCCCCTATATAATCCCCTATGTAACCCCCCTTTAAGCAGTTAAGACTACAGCTCATATGGAGGGTAGATAGAGGGTCTGGGAAGAGAGCTCTTTTGTGTGCAATGCCCAGAAGAATTGTCAAGGCTTGTGGGAGGCCATCCGCCCTTGAGGTAGCCCACGAACTCTAAGGCTCCAAGAACCCAAGTAATAGAACTTCAGGCCCAAGTGCCATTAATGTTATAATATTTCGACCCTACAACCCTATTGTTTGGGTCCTTGGGCTATTAGGGAAAATTCTGCCTGCCCCGGACCCCCTCCCGCGGTCTAGGGTTTAGGGTTTTACTTTGCTTTAGGGTTTGTGGTGCGATATACTGCGGGGCTCCTAGCAAACATGTAAACACACATTGTTCAGAGCATCCCTTGAACATGGTGAACCCCCCAGCGTGGAGGCTCTTAACTGAGGCCCTGCTTGAAAGCAGAGAGATTAATCACATTGCAAACAGAAGCCTGGCGAAGAAAAAACTGCCCAGCCGACCCGCATTAGGAGTTCCAGAACTCGGGAGTTCTGACTTGTATGATATTCAGTTTTGGAGTAAACGGAGGGCACCCTAATCTTTGCGCCTACACGGTTGGATGGATTGAAATCATGCCATGCTAGCCAGTGAAAGCTGGTGCTCAGTCCACTAAACCCCAAACCTTACTCAGTCCTCCTCGGAAGGCTCACCACACTTCGGATGCAGGAGGTCTTGCCATAGAAAGCCCTCACGAGGCTTCGCGATGAACAACACCAAGTTGCCGAACCTCAAGATCTAGGCTTGGATGTTGAGGGTTCCGGTGGTACAATTAAGGGTGAAAGGTTTGCACTGGCTCAAGATGATCCGGCTGGTGGGACCGGAAGCTGTTGGCACACATCAAGGAAACCAAAAGAGCACCCGAACTCGATTCATGAGTCTCTACTCAGGTTTCAAGCTCAGGTGCATTGTACTGCCATGGTCATCCGTGACCCGGTGAGGCGCACAGGAAGCGAAGGGGTTCTCCTCGAAAAAGGCTGTTGTCCGCTCCAGTCATAAGTGACGGCTCTATGGCTTAGCAGCATGAGAGTAGAAGCCGATACCCCTAAGACTAGTCTCAATAAGTACTCCTATATATACACAGGCATCAACATATGTCATGTGTACACGCACATGTGCGCATGCATCTAATTACATATATGTGTAGATGGATGCCTATATACATATAGTATACACAGGTATCGGTATCGACATATTGGATGTATGTGCACATAGATACCTGCATATGTATATACAAATATACACACACAATATATATATATACACATGCATAACACATGGATAGTATGTTCAACATTTAGCAGTGCAGTTGAGTGTGCTATCAAGGGCTGTAGTAAGGCTCGTCGGACGCGAGCTTGGGCTCTTCGTGCTTTGCGCATTGATCTGCATCCAAAGTCCTGATCATTACACAAGACGGAACGGATTCCTTCCGCCACCTCCTGGGTTCTGCAAGAAAAAACACAAAGCCGAGCATTGGCCTCTCAAAGCCTCCTTTCTGCACTAACAAGAAGCCCTGAACTTCTGGCTTAAAGTTCCAAAGTTCCTCAAAGCCAAACCCTCAAAAGCCAAGCTTCCAAACAGTCAGCCCTGTCCCAGATTTGTCACATTCCTGCATGTTCAGGGTATTTTTTAAACCGGAGGACCTTTACGTCTGCTCGAAAGCACCGGTCTTTGCCAAAGTCAGACATGTACTCGGCTGGGCATGGCAGCTTTTGGGGTTCAGGGTTTAGGGTTCAGAGTTCAGGGCTATAAGGCTTGCTACCTAAACCTTTCTCCTACCCTCTATTAGGGCCTAAGTACCTACTATAAGGGACCATATATCCCCAATTAAGTGTACAAGGAGGGTCCTGGTAGATGTTCTCGTTTCTCAAAGCACAACCTTTACACCCTCAAGCCCAGACCCTTACCTTGCACACCCCAAACGTTAGCTTCACCAGAAGACAGTCTTAAGCTTGCATGCTGCGTAAATAGGTCTCCTGAGCACAGGGTCACCCAAGTAACGCGAAGATGAAATGCTAAACCCTAGCTCACGAAACCAAATCTCCTAATCAAACTTAAGCCCTATGCCCAGATACACTAATCCTTAACACTACAGTACATAGACCAACCAATGCACCTCTAACACACGGTTTTTGCACCTGAAATCTTTGCATCTCCGCCGTTTCCAGGGTCAAGATTACTCTAAGGTATCCTCCAAGCCCTATAGAAGGTATCCTCCAAGCCCTATAGAGCTAGTTTCCATTTCACTTCCCATATTCTTTTCCATTTCATCCACCATTTTTGTCCTAACCCTAAGGCCCAAACCCTAAACGCCTAAACCCAAAAGAGCCTCGAAACCGCTGAAACTTCTTGAAAACAAGGTCCCAGCTCCTGCAGCTCTGGAGCCTGTGGACTGGAAACCGTGTGTGGGGAGGGTTTAGGGTTTATAGTCCCCATTAAGTAGATAGAATATGGCTTCTAATGGGGTATAGTTTAGGGACAATGGAAATAACATGGAAACTACTATTTAGAGTTGGGTTTACGTAAGGACAATGGAAATAACATGGAAACTGAGTTTAGGGTGTAGGGCTTAGGGTATAGTCCACCTTAAGTAGATAGAATGTAGGAGATATAGGGTATATTGGGTTTAGGGTTTAGGGTTTATTTAGGTCTTATAGTCCCCCTTAAGCAGATCGAATGTGGATTTGGGTATATTAAATTATTATGACAAGATCCCCATAAACCCAATATTCTATATACCTAAGGGGGACTATAGGGGGAGGGGGACGGTGTGGGAGGTTGTAGATGTAAGAGCTTTCTAGGTTTACCCTGGGTACCCTAAGGGCTTGAGGGTTTAGAGGAGCTTGTCCGACCCAACCTTGAGGGCTGGTGGGTTTAGGGTTTTTACACGCGGATATATCCTTGGCTCTTGACTCAGAGTTCAGACTATGCAGAATGACTTCGGGCTTCAGGTTACTTAGCTTTGGTTCGGTTTGTTGGCTTAGGGTTAGGGGTCCTGAGCTTTGAGCGGAGCTGTTGGGATAGGGGTCGCCGGAGCTGCGTCTCATACCTGGGGGAGGCGCGTACCCATTTCGGGGCGCATCCTGTTTTGGGATGTACCGTATAGGTTGTACAGATAGTAGTTCAAAGAGATGGTGTGGGATTTCGGGTTTCAGATATGGGGCTGCATGTGGTAATGGTCAGGGTTCTGGGTGATCAAGCAGTACTCAAGTTTGTGCATGCAATGAGGGTACAGCCAAACTAACATCCTACAAGGCCTACTGTCTCTTTCTAAGTGGGCTATATGGGGATCCTTGTGAGTCTGGGGGAGGGCAACCCTACCAAGGTCCAAACTTCAACGTCTGCACAACTGCTTACAAACCATAACTGGCAGCTTGCACACCCTGCCGCACAAATATTGCGGACAGAAATCCCTACACGCAAAACCTGAACCCATTCTGAACCTTATAAACCCTGAACTCAAAACCCAAACTCCAAACCATAAACCAAAACCCAAACCCTTCGCCCACACCCTAGGGGTCCAAGGACCCAAATAATACTGTTGAAGGGTCCAAAAAATATGATACTAATGATATTTTGGGCCCTAAAGCCCAGTCATTTGGGTTTTTGAACCAAACCCTAGACCCCTGGTCCTTGGACCCTTTAGGATACAGCCTGCAATCCTGAGCCCTCTAGCCAAACCTTATCGGGCCCAAAGGTTTTTGGGTTTAGGGGCCCAAAGCTGGAAAACCTTCAAATCATGACATCCCAGCCCGGCTACTTAGGGTAAACAAGGTACCTATAAAAAGGGGATCTGTGCCTAATATGTTGGTATCTCTACAGTTTCGGGTTCAGGGTTTAAGGCTTAGTCTACTCTAGGTGGAGCTGGTTTTCATATAGGGTTTCGGGTTTAGGGTTCGGGGAATATGCCTTACACCATACTGGGGGGTGTCATTCAGGGTATATTCCCTAATTACTGTTGGGTGCTGATCAGTGTGGGGGTGAGGCCACGCCCCCGACCCCCAAACAAAATAGGGTCTCCTAGACCCCCCCGACGAATCTGGATCCTAGCTTTAAATTAAATTCTGTAGGAGGGAGCCGGATCGGCTCATGTAAAAGCTCAAAAGAATTTCAGAAGGCATTTAATTTAGCAGGGTATCTACTGATTTATTCTCATTTTTTGGCGCACAAAATTTCACATTAAGGACCAGCAAAAGAATCAGGGGGTGCTGAATCAATTTGGCGATTCTTGGCACAATTAAGGCACCCCACACTAATCGGGATCAACCATTAAGGGATATTGGGCTTTCTGGTTTCATCTGCTTCGTCAGAGGCCTTCTGTTTGCACTTGCTCTTCTTCTCGCCCTTCTTCCTCTGGGTCGTGTACAGCCGATTGAGCCTGTCAGCTGCCACCTTGCATGCGAAGACCTCTTGGTTCTCTGCGAAGCGTGACTGTCTCTGTTTGCAATTGTCCTGGCACCCTAACCCTGGGGCTCCATGTCTACAAATAATACCTACATTGGGCCCCAATACCCATAAATAGTACCTACATTTGGGCTATTTGGAGCCCTAGGGTAAACCCTAAACCCCTAAACCCTAAAGCTTCTCGTACACCTGGAACAGGTTCTTGCGCCTCTCCACAGGCAACATGTGTGGTGAAGGGATCCAAGGGTCTAGGCTTTAAGGTTTAAGGTCCAAACCCTCCTACACCCCACACTCTACACTCAGGCCCACAAACTCTAAGCCCAATTTGTAAACCCAATCTTTTAGATATCAGATCTACACCAGGAACCCTACGAGCCCAATACCCCTCAATTGAGGAAAATACCCTAAACGAGTCCTTATATGAGGCATAGTCTAAACTCCTAGTATCCCCCTTAACAACCCCTATCATAATCCCTTATATAATCTCTATATAGCCCCCCTTAAAAAGTTTAGACTATAGCTTATATGATCCCGGGCTTAACAGTCAGCACGGTAGAGCCTGTAACCCGGCTTGCCATGTCATGTTGCATGTTCTTGTCCATTTGATGCTCCAGTATTCTGAGTAGTGATGCACTAGTTAAGCCCAATATGTCCCTAGAAACTCCTAAAACTCAATGATATATTTTACAGGCATATGTATCTACATGAAAGTCCCTCGATGCCTTTCCCAGGCCTGAAACCCTGAAACCAGGAAACCCTAAACGCTAAACCAGACCCTAATCCCGTTCTGAATTCAAGGGTATTGGGCTCCGTGGCAGATTCAAAACCCTGAACCCAAATGGAATACTAAACTCTAAACCTGAAGCCTAAGCCCTGAATCCTAATTTCTGACTAAACCCTGAATCCTAAACCCTGACTCCTAAACCCTAAGCCCTTGGTCCTCAGTGCTGAACCCTAAATCCTAGAGTTATGAACCGTAAGCCCGAAACTCTAATTTCCAATTCCTATGCCCTGAGCCCTGAACCCTAAAAACCTAAATCTCGCAAACCTGGAAATTGGCGTCGCGTAGGAGCTGCTGTACCTGAAGCCATGGGTTCGATCTTGGTTCTGCCGAAACTTGGCGTTAGCGGACGCTGAACGCTAAATCCTACGAACACAAGAAAATTTCAACAAACACTATGAATCCCATTCCCTTAACTGTACAGGGCTGAGGGATTAGATTCAGTGTTCGTAGTATGGGGTGTTCGTATGCTTGGAATTTGGGTTGAGGGTGTATTCTGCAAGTGATTCGTGCTGGTCTGAGCCAGCCCCCTTCTCAGTGAAAAAATATTCGTTGATGTCAAAAAGTGCTCTTTGTATCATGATGACTGCCCCTGGGTTCAGTTTGGGACGCATGATCATGAGTCACATCTAACACCAGGCTGTTCGTCGTTCAGAGATCTGTAGATCACATCCGTGGATCTCAACGAAGCTCAACAGCTGTGATTGACCCCAATTTTCCATAATCTGTCAAACGCTCCTTACGGTCCAACTGGCCAGAAGTAAAGGCTTCGGCACTGAGACTTGGACTATAATCAGAAATCGAATTCAGATACGTAATTAGGGCTGCTTGACGCCTTGCCTAAAACCGGAGCAGCAATCCCTGCGCCCAAGAACCTACCTGCGACTTCATCATACACCTACACTTATAAACGCTTTCAATCTAAGACTTATGGGTGAAGATGACAAGGCGGTAAGTGAATGGCGTTGCACGCAGACCCTGAATGTTAATGTTATGCTAAGTTCATTTTTCATTCACTCAACGTAGCCCCGGCAAACAGCAAACCCAGATAGTCTAAGAACCAACGCGGTAAGCTGTGTTTCTTCAAGCAGCTAGGAAGATGTCTCCTTCTAGCGGAGCCTGATGGAAAGGATTCTACTGCGTCGCGGTGCAGATGCTCCAACATGTTCACCCAAAACGCAGAACCTCATGAACAAGAGGGTTTTGGTTACCCCAACCCCTGAAATCAGGACCTCACTATAGTTGTATGTTAGGTGGACCCCCCCCACCTAATGATAGTGACTATAAAGGATAATAGGGATTATATTAGGGTCCTCTCATATTCTTATTATACCTATTACAGGGTGGGGGGTCCTCCTAAGTTGTATGAATCATTACCCCATGTAGTCTCCCCATAGGCTGCATTCGCATTGCTGGCGCCCATGTTACACGAACCCCAAACCTGAACCCTCAAAGTACCTCTAACACGGCTTTCTTTAAATTTTCATGTTCTTTTTCACTGGATTCTCCATTATTGAGGTTCCTACAAAAATCCCAATATACCCTATCTTATCTTTGTATATAGTAGCTTCTACTTAATTTCCCATGTTCTTGCCATGTGATTGTCGACTGTTGAGGTAGACTCATGGCCCTAAAGCCCGAAAGCCTAAACAGTAATTTCCACTTGTTTTCCTTAATCTCTATATGAGCTATAGTCTGAGTTCCTTAAAGGGGGTTATCAAGCCGATTATATAGGGGACTACTATAGGGGTTATTAAGGGGGATACACGGAGTGTAGACTACAGCTCACATTTGGGGGGTATCTAGGAACCATAACCCCAAACCCTAAGTCCTAAACCCCTAGACCCCTAACACCCAAAACTCCTAAACCCTAAAGACTAACCCGTAACCCCTGGACCGTAAGCCCTAAACCCCTATATAACTTTATATAACCCCTATATAACCCCTAAACCTTTAAACCGTGCCTGCAGGGCCTCTGGAATTTCCCAAGCCGTGACGGCAAGAGGACAGCGCAAGCCTTAGACCCAGTCTTACGCAAGGGTTCAGGGGTTTAGAATTTCGGGATTGGTTTGGGATACATACATAAATATATACATGTATATATATATATATATGTATATATGTAGGTATTTGCATGTTACACGGTGTAGGTATGTGATATAGATATGAATGTGTGATAATGTGAAGGAATTTTATGCAATAATAATTGAGAATCAAGATATGGAAGCAAGCAAGAAACACGAAATGGAGACTGGGCTGGAATAGAGGTTTACATGGATTGTCTTAAATATAGGTCCAATATACAACAACCGCATACTTACATTGGGCCCTAATAACGGTAATCACTTCGTGGGTTCTTGGGAGCACCTGAGAGTTTCATACGTGGGACGCCTAGGGCAAGGGTTTCTGGCATCAGGGTAGAAGCTCCAAGTGGCAAAATAATGTAAACTTATTGTTGATAGAGGTAATCTTGCACCACCTTAAGTCCTTAAAGCCCTAGGGCCCTAGGAATTACAGTAGTTTAGGGCCCAGATGTCATCCATCAACAGAAGGAAAGAGCTTGTACCACCCAGATACTTGGACCCGTGTGGTTTAGGGTGTGGTGCTTCCTACAGACACATACCCACGTCCCCATTTTTGGGACACCTGACTCATATGGCAGCCTATCCTATCATGGAGGGTGTCGCTTTTCAGGTGCCCGTTGCTTTGCATGGTTTTTGGGCTTACTTATGACCGACTTTTGATTTAGGATGCCACTTCCCACTGGGTCCATGTAGCTACATAGTATAGACTTGTGCCACAAAGTAGGAATACGGGAATCCCCTTGGATCCTAAGTATGCAGCGACGAAGCTGACGAAGCTAAGTCGTGATTAGGAAGACTTGATGTAACATGCCAACAGAACCCAACCCCACAATGGGCCCGGAACATCATGAGGCAGCAGATGACTGACGAGGGCCATTATACTTTTTCAGGGTTGTATGCAAGTCTTGTGTAGACTGACTCAGGCCTGAAATGTAGCTTCATTCACGTGGTCAATGTCTCAGAGAGGTACTTCCCTGTCCAATAGTCTTGGCAGGGTGAAAGGTTGTGGGGGCCTTAAAGCATTCCTAACCTTGCTGGTGCCTCAGAGGGAGTGTTGATGCCCAAGCGGACCCAGCCTTTTTCATAGACCTACACCCTAAATCCCCCAAGCTTCCAGCAACCCCAGAATACCCGCTCTATCCAGAACGTGATGCCCTGAAGGCTACTAGTATTCGCATCCGGCAGCTGTGCAGCACTGGAAGAGCTGGGAGCCACTCCTTGTAGTAGATCATGCCAGAGTTGAACCTGTGCGTTCAGCGTTTACGGCTTCAGGAAACCCTAAACCCTATATTTTAGGAGGACCTCCCCACCCTGTAACAGTGAGATAAGAGGAATACAAGAGGACCCTAACACAATCCTTACTACCCCTTATAGTCACTATTACAGGGTGGGGGGTCCACCTAACCTATATTTCTCCACCTTGTCTTTTGGCTCCAACCTGTTGAGCAACAATACTTTTCAGAGCCAAAGCTCTCATCTGACAACCTGACAGAATACTAGGGTTAATACCAGGGTTTAGGGGTTTAGGATTTAGGGTTTGAAAGTGTTTTTCAAGGTCCCATTTTGCAAGCTGCCCGAATTCAGCAAACTTTGGTCCCAATCTATCTATCTAGAAAGCATTTTGGACCTCAAAGTATGTGTACATACTTGGACGTTTTGACAGTAATCCCACGGACGTCTAACAAATATCTTATGTTTAATATTGTACTAGGGCTATATGGGTGGTTGTCAAAATTATGGTCCCTTTTTGGGTCCCTATTATAATACGGCACCTAATATTTAGGGTACCCAAAAAGGGACCATAATTTTGACAACTGCCCATATATACTATGAAAGCAACTCTCTCAGGAGACTGCTGTTGAGTGCATTTGACGTTACCGTCTGTTGCTTCGGGAGAGGCTGTTGAGTCCGAGTGGAAGACCTGCCTAAGTGGAATGTAACGGGGTTTAAGGTCGTGGATTCAAAATCTAGAGTTCATAGGGTTTGGGGCCACACAACTGGGTTATTTTGTACAGTTGCAACACCTGAAAACAAGGCCATTCCGGGACCATGTTGCACAATATGAGCCAGCATCCGAGTGGTTGGGTGAGGTCGCTCTAGCTTGCCCTACCACAAGGTACAGTTGATACTACAAAACCCGCATACCATAACTCCCCAGATTTAAAGTACCTAGATTCTTGCAGGATTTTCATTTTCCACCGTAGCACGGAGGATCTGCATTTCAGTGCGTACCCAAACAGGCGCGGATTGCGTAAGGGCCCCGGCCTTCAGTCAAGCAACGATGACTATAGCAGTTTTCATGTGCCCTTCAGCCGTTGAAAAGAAACCTCAAGTAAATGTATAGCATATTCCTAGACCCTCCTCCTACCCTCTATTAGGGCCAAAGTACCTACTATAAGGGACCATATATCCCCAATTAAGGGTACAAGAAAAGTCCAGGTATGTAGTTTACTTTTCCTTTCCGGTTCTATAATGAACCTGCTGCAATGTCTGGTGATCTACTTCAGCAATCTTTCAACTCAAAGAACAGGGCAGTCTACGCGACCGGGAACCTTTCCATCTGCATCCTGCTGTACTATGTAGGAACAGATTTGGGGATCGTGCGTGGGAATCTACAGATTTGGCTGACCGCTGCTGTATCCAGAAGAGGTATCAATTACACCTAGCGAAAGCAATTACACTTGTCTTTTTATCTCCTGCAGACCGCAGCCGGAGATAAAACGACAACTCAACTGCAGGTAGTTAAAAATGTCTGGGGTTTTACAATTTGGCCCTCAAACAAAGACCCCAACATACTATAATCCCTACTCTAAGGACTCCCCTAAAAGGGATCTCTCATCTCATTTGAACCTGACCTGCCAGGCAACGCAACCGCCACATCCACGTTGCCTATGTCATCAAGGGGCAGATCCTGTTCAGGACCAGACATAGACCTCCCAAGTACCCAGAATGTTAGGGTTTAGGGTGTAGGGTTTGGGGAAAAACGAGTGTTATCGGTACTTGGAAGGTCAAGGAAAGTATTCAACATGCGACGCATGTTTGGACAAGGGCTGTGGGGGATTTGCAAGCAAGCTGTTGTGCTTATTCCCCAAGACCCCGGAACCTTAAATCCCTACATTACACCAGTTTTCTTTTCATTGGTCATCTTTCTATTTGGTTCTCCAAGATGGGGGGGATACCCTAACTGCAACCTATTGCCAGCCCGCAGACCCCGGAACAAAGCCGGTGATTGAGCGGCCTATCCTCAGTACCACCCAATACAGGTTTTAATTTGGATCATACTCAGGGCTTTAAGTTCATAATACAACTATCATCAACTGCTGCTGGGGGGCAGTATGCAAGCAGGAAGGACGGCACTGCACTAAGTAGTTTCGTGACATCTTCCCTTCATTCCTACTCTGTACCACTGCGAATGTTTCAACAGTTCGCTAGCTGACCCGTATCACGACAAGTTACAATCCCTGCATATGAGGGTCTGGCCCGTGTTTCGGAGTCCGTAGAACACGGGTTATAGAACATTTGCGTTCTATGTCAGGGCCAGCTATGGAAACTACCACCATCCCTGCGGTGAGTATCTCACTGAGAAAAAGAAGGGCGTAGGCAGGGAAAAGGATGGAACAACTCAAGCTATGAATCTATAACATCGTAATTACTTTCTATTATACGAAGCATACCTGGGCAAGGGCACCTGCCTGCAGTCGCGCCCTCCGGCAGTCCACATGGACACTGCGGGCTCCGTTCCGGTCAAGGCTGTCCGACCATGCGGCTTCCGACAAGTAGGGGCCGACTAAAACCTGTCCCAAAGCGCGCCATACAACTTGAATGTACCCCAGATGATGCGAGGATCCCTTTGTATGATTTTGGATATATTCCCTAGTTGAGGTGAAATGGGACTCCCTAGGGTCTAGGTGGGGTTACGGGAGGACAGATCTGCAGGCGGGTTTTAGGGCCAAGGATTCAGGGTGCCGTTCCGGTTCCTGGGGTTGATCATGGTCCTTATCAGATGTGTACGGGCATTGGCTATAGAGTCATAAAGGAGGGACTTTGGGATTATAGTCCCCCTTAAGTAGATGGAACATGGCTTTGGGTATTTACATTATAACAAGATCCTCATATACCCCATATGCTGTCTAATTAAGGGAGACTATACTGCTTGCTTTGAGGATGCCGCAGTGACTTGAGTGCTCTTGGTTTAGGTGATCGCAGGATCATGGCAGCAACGTGTAGGACTGCCACTCGAGCTGCACGGGCGTTTTCCACAACCACTCCCTAAGGCTCCAAGGACCCAAATAATAGGGTTTAGGGCCCAAATACTCTAGTATTAATGATATTTGGGACCTAAAGCCCTATTATTTGCGTGATTCGACCCTTATAGGGCTCCTTTCACTTGAATAGCGTTATTACGCCCCCGTTTGTGTCCCCAGGGTTTCGATACTTGAGAACTCCAAGCAGGATGTTCAGCCTCCAGTGAGAAGCCATCCTTCCAAACGCCACCAGGGCCTTCCTTGTACCCTTAATTGGGGATATATGGTCCCTAGTAGTGGGTACTTCGGGCCTAATAGAGGATGGGACGAGGGACTTCTTCAGCCACGCAGTTTAGGTTTTGGGTTTAGGTTTTTTGGGGCTTACCCTCCCCCAAACCTGGCAGCTTACAGAGCCTCCTTTCCGAATGACAGCAATGTTTCTAGGACCCCTTTTCAGCTTCCATGCTAGTTTTTGGGCACGCAGGCGTTCACCAAAATGGCCCCCTATACAACCCCCTGCATTATAAGGAGTCTACATCTAAACACCGGAGAGTACCAACAGTACACAGGGAGGGCTTTAAAGAACTGTCGGGGACTACTATTTGCTCCAGAAAGTACTCGACCTTGTCCAGACATCCTCGAATCCCAGTACCCCTTGCCCTAAACCCTAAACCGTGACGTCACTGCAAAGCAGGCGAGTTGCCAATTCTAACGTCGCGGCTAAGTGTGGCAGCAGCTCGACCCAGGGGGCATCGGCTTCGTTGTCCTTAGTTGCAGTCTTTTTGGTAATTTCCCAAAATAGGGGGACCCAATATAGACCCCAAAATACTATAATCCTTATTATTGGGACCCCCAAAATGGTACCCCTAATTTTGGGAAACCCCCATATAGGACTTGGGATGCAAGAGTTAGAGTTTAAGGCCGGGTGCAGGAAGTGGACTTTCGAACACGCAAAAAAGGAGCCCTCGTAAAGACCACCAAATCCCTGGTCTTCAAAGTTGGCAACTCCGACCTACTTGGGCTGTACATGCCCAATGGCGCAGGCAACTTGGAGCCATCGGCTGACAGTAAACCCGGAAATCCTAAAATCTCATCAGCGGATGCTTCAGCTTGAGATGCTATGGAAGAGGTATTTAGGGCTTGATGCTCGTGGGATGGAAGCCTTCATTCTTGTCTTTGATCCATGGACGGTCAGGAATCGGCTTATGATAGCCTACGAAAGCAAGAGTATAGCTTGCAGTGGACCTTTTTGATGGAACAAGCTTACGACGCTTACGGTGCTTGCAAAATTCAGCCCTCAGATCTCAGCTTAGCATTCTATGGCGAAACGTGCCATTGTGGGCTTGCTTACGGTAGCTTACGCACACTTGGTTTTTGCTTGCGGCAGCTTCCTTTCTGCCACTGGCCTTCTTGCTTCCTTTCGGGGAGTTTGGTCTCTGCTTTAAATACCAAAACCCTAACCACCAAAATCCTAAACCCCATATACTCTGGCCGCAAAAGTAGGCCCTAACAGTATATGCATCCAAAGTGTCCAAGGACCCAAATAGTAGGGTTGTAGGGCCCAAATACTGTAATATAATTGGTACTTGGGCCGTAAAACCCCATCATTTGGGTCCTTGGACCCTAAACCCTAAGCCTAAATCCTAAACCCTAAACCCTGTTATTTGGGTCCTTGGACCCTTGGGGTAAGGGTAATATCCAAAGCGGAACACGAGTGTATGGGGTAGCTGGGAGGATGGCAGTAAGCCCTGGAGTTCACTTGAGGCCTTCTAGGGTCTAGGGTTTAGGGTCTAGGTTTTAGGATCTAGGGTTTAGGGTTTAGGGTCTAGGGTTTAGGGTCTAGGGTTCAAGGTTTAGGGTCTAGGGTTTAGCGGGTTGCAATCTTCGGTCTTAAGTTTATGATGGAGGTCGTGAGGGGAATCCACATGCAGGGGATAAGTGTAAGACCTTGACAGACATTATGGGGAGCGTATAGACTCCTTAGTTGAGGTTCCGGCAAGTTCCTTGAAGGATGTCCTTCTTACTCCAGCAAGAGCGGGAATGGAATAAGTGGATAGTTTTGACGTAATGACAGGATAAAAAACATACCTTCATAGGGCTCATTTTAGCCCAGGCATTTGCTGGGGTCCTCATGTAAGGGCCGTACGGACACCGCAGAGCAATCATTGCAAGGGCCTGAAAAAGGCACGGTTGCAACCCCTCTGCTTAATGATTCCTTATCTACTTATGTCAGTACTATGATGACTGTAAAGCTCTAAAGAAAGAGTCAACACCACACCGGGCACATGGGGGCTTTGAAAAAACTGGGGGGGTGACTACTACACTTCATACCTTGAGACAAAGCGCAGCACCAACGATGAGCACCCGCAACGTATGCTGAGCCTGCCGTGTTCAGCGTTGAGCTGAGGTTCAACGGTTGCCGGTTTAGGGAGTGAGGCTTCCGATGACGAGCTTGTGAAACAACAACAAAGCCATGAATCCCTAGACCCTAGCATTAGACACCCGCACGCTGTGTTTAGAATTAGGAAAAAAAGCCAATAGGGGACAAGTCTAAGGAAAAACTCCGGGTGTCCACGTATGAAAACAAGATCGAAAAGCAATTCTCGTATGTAGTAGGATTTTTTGGTCATCCAAATTTGACAACAAATATCTACACTCACCCAGTCACCAGATTTCCTAAGGAACTCGCTTAAATTCACATCATAAGCCCAACTAAACATCAAGTCCGGACAAAAATGCATGAACTTATCCCCTCCCCACCTTTCCAAGGAGTCTAACAGTGCCTCCAAACAAAAGTGAGCCGTGAACCCGTAGAAAGCAAGCCTGGATTGCCATTGCTTAGGGCTTGGAATGTAGGGTTTACAAATTAGGGTTTAGGGATTTGTCATGGAGAGACATCTTCTAAGCTGCCATAATATGTCATGTTTTTGTGTAGCTTCCACAAATCGGGAGACCCAATATAGACTGGAGCACACAATGGGGTATCCCTAGGAAGCTAGCTGAACTATAATTTGGCGTCGGGGGGGTCCCCCAATTCAAGGAAAGTGGCATATTCACAGAATACATTGTAAGGTATCCTTAGGAAGCTAAACCTAATACTTAAAACCCCAAACCGCCAAACCCCTATCTTTTAACCCCCGAACCCCCCTAGACCCTAGACCCTAACCCTGAAACCCTAGAACCCCTAAACCCTAAAACGCAACCTCAGTTCCTTAACCCCAAATCCAGTAAGACCTAGACCCTCCTCCTACCCTCTATTAGGGCCTAAGTACCTACTATTAGGGCAATATATCCCCAATTACCCAATGAAGGGTACAAGGAAGGTCCTGGTAACCCTAAAGCCTAAACCCTAAATCCTAAACCCTAAACCCTAAATCCTAAACCCTGAAACCTAAACCCCAATTAAGGGTACAAGGAAGGTCCTGGGAAGGAGTCGCCTGTCGCAGGCCAAGGATGTCCAGAACGCGGAGCAAAGTTAGGACAGAACCTCACTGTACTTGGAGGGTCAGGGGGAACTTAGGGCTTAGGGTTTAGGGTTTAAGGTTTAGGGTTTAGGGTTTAGGGTTTAGGGTTTAAGGTTTAGGGTTTAGGGTTTAAGGTTTAGGGTTTAGGGTTTAAGGCTTGGCGGGTCACGGGGACCTAATTAGGGACTTATAGTCCCCCTTAATTAGATAGACTATGGGGTATATGGGGATCTTATTGTAATATACCCAAAGCCATATTCTATCTACTTAAGGGAGACTATAGGGTTTAGGGTTCTGTGTTTAAGGCGCCCCTTTTACGCACATCTTCCAGCCAGGGTTTAGGGTTCAGGGTTCAGGGTTGAGGGTTCAAGGTTTAGGGTTTGTGGGGACATAGTAAGTAGGTTGATAATTGGGATGACTGGGCTTATTATAGGGCTTATGGGGGTTAGAAGTATACTTACTAAGTCCCCCTGACACTCCAAGTATAGGGACCCTTTGAAACCCAAAGGGTCCATGTAGCTACATAGTATATACTTCAGCCCCAAAGTAGGAATATGGGAACCCCTTTGGGTCGTAAGCATGTAGCCTATAGCAGCATGGACCCTCTGGGCAAGGGTTGTAGGGGTTACACAGAGGTGTAGGTTAAGGGAGTTTCAGTTTAGGGGTTGGCTAGGGGGGGTTAGGGGGTGTGCACGGTTAGGGGCATAGCAAGGCATTCAGACTGTTCACTACATGTCCATGCTTTGGTAATTAATATCGTTGAGTAGCTTGAACAACGGCCCACGTACTAAATTCCCATGAAGGTTTAGGGATGATACCTGCCGATGAGTGTGGGACTAGGGACAAGCTTCCACAAGGTTACGGGTTTAGGGTTTGGGGTTGCGTGAAACAAGATGGCATAGACTGGGGCTGTACGTACAAGTAATATGGACAGTGTCCAATAATGCAAAAGGCAAAGGCTGGGGTTGTATACACATGTAATAGACCCTAAACGCTAAACCCTAAACCCTAAATCCTGTCACTGAAGGCGAGCAATACCCAGCACAAGAAGATCAAAGAGATGTTCAGACTAGGGGGGCTAGAATGCGTGCAACATATTTGTACCATATAATATGTTGTCAAATTGTGATCCGTTTCGGGGTCCCTAGTATAATGCCCGTTCCAAGTAGGCAAAAAATAGCAGCTTCCTATACCAACATGGAAGGATAATTTCACCAGATGTGGTGTGGGATGATACTGCTGGGAACTCAGGCTTCCATATGTTGAATCCTAAAATTACTCACTCAAGCCTGAAGCAGTTCGCTTAAACCCTGAACCCTAAAACCCTGAACCCAAAACCCTTGACCCTAAACCCTAACCCCTGAACCCCTGAACCCTGAACCCTAAACCCCAAGACCCCTAAAGCCTAAATCCTGAACCCGAATTAGGACTCTTTTGGAGGTGCTGGATTTCTTCTATCCACTGAATG
>CAJNIZ010004462.1:0-21452 GCA_905231905.1 Symbiodinium pilosum | reverse complement strand
AACCTGAAGCGATGTTACCCAACGGCTCATCAGATCTGTCGAGACGCTCTCTGAGCTCAGTGCAGACACCGAACTCGCCACTGGCTGAGTGGCAGGAGTTCCCTGCAAATGATCAGAACATTTACTGTCAAGTCATGTTTCAACGCTACGGGCTACAGGTACATTCCCAGACAGCACGGCAGCTTGCGCCTCCAGACAGCCGGGACGCAAGGAGAGATGGCAAGCAGCTGAGCACCGTTGAAATACAAGTAGTTATCTAGTTCACACCTTTTGCTAGAGCTGTCATTTTGGTGAGGTTGATGCTGGGACAGATATGTTGCCATCACTATCAAAAACTGTCTTTATGACGCACGTGCATGAGAACACAAAGCATGGCTGATTCATACAAAACCCGTTTCAAGCACATCAGTGACATGCCACGGCTGTGCCACGTTCTCTGTTGCTTAGGCTGCTGACACAGTGGCTAGCTGAGCCCACGTTGCAGTGGCATGGGAACCCAGTCGCCATTTCTTTCGTGTTGTGATACACGGCCGGTTGAGCTCGCCTTCGCACAGTTCAGCGAATCGGCAAGCATCTTCTGGCGCGGGCAGACCTTGAACTGTCCCCGGTGCAGGCTCACATTGCCAGTACGAAGGCAGTCAGGCCGATGACCCAGGTGAAACGAAAAGACTCTTTCGGGCCCGTCACCCAATAAATTGTTCATGAATACATATGTTTGTCTTTCTTGCACTGCGAGTAACGGACTCTGGCATGCTACGTGCTGTGTTCTTTGAAAGAACGACATACAATCGTCCGCCACCGCCACGCCTCACAGGTTCAAGGGTCTGATGGCAAACAAAGCTGCACGGATTGTAAGATACCACTTGACATTGGAACAGTTGCGGACTCATGTGATGCGTGCAAGATCTTCATCCGTTCATTGACACTCATGGTGCAGATTTGTTGCGAAGCATTCGCTGCTGCTTTCTGACCGTGCGTACGTACAGAACGAATCAAAGAACTGAGACGGACACGCTTCGCGCGTGGCGGGTGACCCGCCACGAGCCCTGGGGCACGGGATAATGCATGACATTTTCAGGTACAGTAGAAGATACGCGGAATGCGCAGAATGTGTGCAGGAAGTCCTGGCCTGGCTTGACTCAAATGGCTGGTGAGCGGTACAGGTAAGGGAGCATTGACGGGTCAACCTGACAGGCTCTGTGTCTTTGAAGAGCTTGGATGCAGTATTGGAAGTATGCTCTCTCTTGGGGCTGTGCCGGCTTGTGAAGTCGGTTCTGTGTGTCTGAGGAGGCCGTGATCACTGGAACAGGGCAGGGGCCTTTGTTGCGCAAGTCTCAGGCAATCGCTTCTTTCAGGGAAGCCGGGCGGGAGCGGGAGCAGGGGCGGATCTGGGGCACTGACCTTCCAGCCGCATGTGATCAGCCTTATGGACTTCGCTTGACTCCAAGAGTTCAAAAAACTAAGTACTGCCTGTTGGCGATTAGCCGCATAGCCCGTTGACATGTTCACAGTGTGCAACGCCAGGCAGATCTCTGGCAGTACAATCGGCCTGCCGCCTGCCGTTCCGTATCTCAGTGTCGTGCCAAAGGCACGTCAACCACCTGATCGCCCCGTACCTGGCAAGCAGCACCGTGGCTGCAACTTAGAGCCATGAAGGGGCTCTCGTCCCAATGGCAACGGGCCTTCTCAATGATCTTCTGGACAGAATCCTTTGAGTGGATCGCCCGAAATTTGGGGTTCTGCTCGAGCACTGCCTGCATCATGATCAGCTCAGAGCAGATGACGAGTCGAGCAGAGCTGCACAGGTTTTGGCCTCGGCCATGTCCCTGAGTTCAGGGTCCACCGCAGGCCGGTCCTGAAGAAAGCAAAAGCTCCAAACCCTGCTTCGCGCTCTACAACAGAACCCCGCGCGAGCCCAGCCCAGGATATCGCAACAAGGGTATCGCTTCTCAAGCTGACGGCAAGCCTCTCCAGCTGCGGTTGAGCTGTCCTCAGCTCCGGAACCGTGTTTGGCATCTTGCGTCACTCTGACAGTTCTCAGCCATCCACCCACTCCTTCTGGGCGTTTTCGCGTGCTTCCCTATTCCTGGCTACAGTACGGTCGGATAAGGTTGGCAACCCTCGACACCGTCAAAAGCTGGCCGCAGCCTCGACCGCCGGCTCGAGGCCACGCTGTATTCACTGCGCAGATCGCCCAGAAGACTTTGCCCGTCAACGCCGTCCTCCCATCGCAAATGCAAAAGAAGCTTTCGAGAACATGTCGATGATAAAGATGTCAAGCAACTTGCTGCACCTCCAGCTTTGAGCTTCCTGCTGCCGTGCTTTCCTGACAGAGAACATTTGTTCTGGAAAGCTGCTGTAGGTCTCTGGCAGAGGAAAGCACCTCATACTCTTCATCATCCAAGGTTGCATTGAAGCTTGCAAGGAGCTCATCCTTGAACCTTCAGACTTGGGCGTGGCAACGTACTCTGTATGAACTCAGCAACAGAATCAAGACGCCCATTCATGACTTCTGCCAAGCGACGCTTCCTGCTCCTTTTTCAGCTTCCCTGTGCGATCTTTGAGCGCCTCGGTGCTGAGGCTTCAAGTGTAGGCAGCCAGCTTACGGAACCAAATTCCCACCTTTCTCCTGCAAACATTGCACTGAAGGATTGATGTGAAACGGGGCTCTGGTTTGTGCAAGGAAACGGGCCATGCAACAAAGCCATCGGGACCCGAGCACCAAGGGCTTGTCGAAACTCTAGATCTCCGACCTTGGGAAGGCCAAGTGCGCATGCACGAAGACCGTCTACACAGCCATTAATGCTTCAGCCTGGAGAACAGTCTCAGGGTGGGAAGTCTGGGGCCCCAACATACTTGTCAAAGTCCAGACCTTCTACGAAGTTGATGAGGTCGTCCGCCTCCTCTTCCTCAAACTTGTCCTTCTCCTGACGCTGGGTTCTAGATGGGGAAGTCTGCTAGCAAAGAGACTCACGAGCCATCACCGCCACCCTTGATTAAGAATGACGATAGCCTGCATGAACCTCGCCCCGCACGCTATGGCACTGAAGGCCAGGACCACTTTTACTGCATAAGGGCTTGGTCTATTCGCCCCTATAAATCCCTATCTATTCCCAAATGCCATGTCATGTTCCATGGTCTTTTTTGCCTTTGATTCTCCCATATTGGGATAATATCCCTACACCCTAAACCCTACACCAGACATAGTACTTTCCATGTTATTTTCCACTTCTCTATGTAACCCTTATACGAGCTACAGTCTAAACTCCCAGTATCCCCCCTAGTATCCCCGATAATAATCTGCTATATAACCTCTTTAAGGACTCTAGACTATGGCTCATATACTCCCTAAGTATAGCCATTCCCCTACATGATCTCTACATGACCGGCCTGAGCTGTCATGGCCCAAAGGGGTTTCGGCGCCTGCGCCTGGTGGATTAGCTGCACTCGCTCACTCTTATGGTGTAATATTGTGGATATACATATACATATATATATATGGTAGTTTCCCAAAATAGGGGGACCCCAATATAGACCCCAAAATACTATAGTCCTTATCATTGGGACCCCCAAAAAAGGTACCCCTAATTTTGGGAAACCACCTTGCATATATATTTGTGTGTTGGTGTAGGGGATGGTACAAAGGGATGATGGAAAAGACAATGGAAACTACTATTGGGAGTATTCTGTAGAGGAATGGAAAAGAAAATGGAAACTACATTTCGGGTTAATAGGGATTACTGTAGGGAAATGTCCACCCTCAGGCTAATAACACCCCCAGCGCAGGTGCTCTCGGCAAACATCCTGCAAGAGCGTGTCCAGTCAGTAGATCGAGGCTTCTCAAATGGTGGCTCCAAATTTCAGAAAGACCCGCATCATAAGCAGGCTTGTCACAGCAGCATGAGGCATGCTCCGCCTTGACAGGTGCCTTGCCCTTTTCTGCTTCGACAGCAGCCACTGCAGCGTGCGCAATCTCTGAGACTGCGGGCCTCGAGCTAGTGCTTGCAACACTAAGGGGAGGAAGCCGCGGAGATTCTTTAGTTCCATACAAGGCCATGATCGCATAGGGATTGCTTAGGGATATTGCCTTGCGATGTTAGTTCCACCCTGGGCCATGATCGGGGATTTCTTACGGATATGACATCGCGATACATCTCGCGATGCACTTTGCCATCTAGCCGTCACAAGTCAAGGCAAAATGCCAATTGCCGGGTGCCCTGCTGCGCGGAAGCTGCTGCTTTAGCCTCACGTCTAGCCGGCTTGGGCAGCCAGGGTGATACAGGTTACATGATTCTGGGGAGCTTGGCGACATAAGTCAAGTCAGGGAAGCTAGCGACGAACCAGCAATTTCAAGTTGCAGCGTTAGCACTCACAGTTCAAAGTCCCTTTGTCTTTGGGGGTTTCCCAAGATTAGGGGTACCTTTGGGTTCCCTATCATAATGATTACAATATTTTAGGATATTTTGGCGGTCTATATTAGGGTCCCCTTATTTGGAGAAATTATCATGAAAGGGGGCACGGTCTGCGGCCTCAGCCGCCTTGGCTGCCTTTTCGGCTTTGGCTGCAGCTTCCTCCTCCCAGCCCAGCAAGCTCCCTGGTGCTTAGTAATGATATTGGGTTTATATAGGGATAATGGAAAATTAAATAGAAACTACTATACTATAGGAGCGGGGGAATCGAGACTGTTACTAGGGATTATATAAGGACCATTATGCGGATTCATGACCACCATTCCCCACTGAGCACCACGGTGGAAGTTTTATTCGTCTGCAGGAGCCGTCTTTTGAAGGAATGCAAACATGTTGGATCAACCTGTCATGATCCGGGACGGCCATGACAAAAGTACCTGCTTGGGGGTTAGTAGGGAATACAGGGATTTACAAACCACCAATGCGACATACCCGTGTAATCCCGTATACATCCCCTATATAACCCCTGTACATCCCCTAATGACCAACAAATGGTCCTCTCTTCGCTTGTCGTCTCGAGTTTTCATCATGTCTCGCACGGCTTCTCTATGCCTCTGAGGGGCCCAGGCTGAGCTTAGCCGACACTGGAGGGGTTATGGGGTTATATTGGGGGTTATATATGGTTATTATAGGGTTATTGGGGTATATAGGGGCATACATATTTACATATATATATATACACACATATTTGTATATATATATGTATATATAGGGTTTGGGTAAGAACTCAAGCAGCCGAGAGCAGCACTTATCAAACGCTGCTTTGAGCTTTATTCTCTTGGCTTCCTCATCCTGCTCTTCCTGCTCGACCTCCACGTGGGAAGCCACTTCCCTCTGCACTTGATACGTGACCGCACAGATTTCAACCAGCTCATGAAACGGAGCCGCTTCATGCAAACGCTACGTCCAAACAAAGACACTCCGAAAACAGACACTGGTGTTCGAAGTTCAAAGCAGGCAATTGGAAGTGTTCCGTACCTTGGGTCCTGCCCCCACCATTAACATTGTATAATACGGGTCATATTAAGGGCTATATATAATCATATTATAAATATTATCCAACTGTTAATGAGTGGGGGCAGTACCCATCCATTTAGACAGCCCCTTCAAGAGTTTGCAGAGCCACAGTAATATACGATAAAATAGTATAACATACAATAATATGTCATAATATAGTATAGTAGAGTATAATAGAGTTTGCAGAGCACAGCTGCACGGCTGCGCCTGGTTGCGGTCCTCCCTCATTTGCTCCTGCAGCTCCCGGAGCCATCGCCTTGGAGCAAGAGTAGCCCCTTGGAGTGCTCTCCCACAACATCCCGGAGCAGTACAGTATGATATAGTATATTATACTATATCATATTATACTATACTATACTATACTCTATTACATTCTACTATACCATATTATACTCTATTATACTATATCGTAGTGTTTTATCGTATGCTATAATACATTATAATATCACATAATATATTATAGCCCTGGATCACAACTTGGTGCTTTTGCTGAGGCCAGCTGCACATGTCTGCGGAGAGCTGCGCTAGGGCCCCTCTTTTTCACCGTCGGCTCAAAGTTCCTTTTAGGCGGCGTTTGTAGCTCTACACAAGGAGGAACTATAGGGATTATAGGGGGATTCTATATATTGGGGATATATAGGAATACTGCTAGAATGAGTTAAATAGGGATTATACAGGGATTATATAGGGATCATACAGGGATTATGTAGGGATTGTATTTGGATTATATAGGGAATAATGGAAAAGATAATGGAAACTGCTATGATATATGGGTTATAAATGGTTCAGGGTTTTGGGGTTGGGGTTAATATAGGGATAATGGAAAAGACAATGGAAACTACTATGTTGGGGGTACGTATAGGGTGCTTCGGGGCCTCAGTGGCGTCAGACCCACCTCCTGGTTTGGGGCGACCATGGACCTGACTTTTGCTTCAAACCTTTGGCCATCACAAAGCTTGTTCGGACCGGCCTGAAGGGCTGGGGGTCCTCACCACCAGACTTCACGTCATCACTGGGACGATTACCTCACAGAGCTCGGCATCCCGCATCGTACTGCTTGCCCTGAAGAGTTCCCGAGAATCCGGCATAACATAACTCCCTTAAAGTTACCCAGGCCAGAGGGCGGCGGTGGGGCATCAAAGGGGGCCGCACCTCTCGCAGCTCAAGGCTTGTTCTTCATAGCAAAGCTTCCTAAAAAGCATCTCAACTTGCCTTGGCCCTCCATGGCCTCCGGCTCCAGCCTGCAATAAATGCTAAGTCGCTAAGCTGCATCTCCGGCTCTCTGACTCTCTGACTCTCTGGCTTCTGTAAGTTGAGGCGGCACCGTTGAGCACTGAGCACCCTCTGATCCAACCGCGGCAAACCATCAAAAGACTCAGGGCCTTTCAAGCACTGCTCACTTAAGCCCGCCTTCCACCGTCCGGCCGGTTGAATTCGTACAGGCCAGCAGAAGTCTGTGAGCCGACGACGGGAATGCAGTCACGCTCAGTATGCCCACCCGCCCTTCTGAGTGAGATGGCTTGGCAAGCAAAGAAGGCCAGTGTAGGCAGCATCCTTTTGTGAGTGAGACCAAAGCAAAATTCTTGTTACACTGGGGCCGAAATACATTCAGGCACTGCACGTGGCGCCCGAATTGAGACGTAAACGTTGCGACAAATTGCGACACAGTTGGACTCATCCTGCCGACAATTGCGCAAAGCCTGCGCATCAGAAGTCTGGAAATGTCTGTCTGCCTGTTTTGCCTAAAACGGTGGCTTTACCCGCTTGGGCTTCAAGCAAAATAAGATTGCTGGATGTGAATCTAGTGAACCTAGTGACAGTGCTTCTTAGCATCTCCTGCGGCATGTAGTCTCTGGCGCAAACTGCACCGGAAGGGTGCAGTTATCGCTAAACCTACGGAACTGGGTTGAAAAGGCTGGCGCAACACGGCAGCACACGAGCAAGCTTGCTAGGTCCTACTTGTGTGAGAATATGTGGTTGGCCCCTCGCGTGGCGCCGGGCCTGCAGAAGATATCTCCACAACCCACCTACTTCATCCTACTTCTTCACTGTGTGCAACGAGCAGGGGCTCAGATACGTTCACCACGTGCGTAGGCAGCTGCACCATAGTTGAAAGCTTGCTGGTTCGGATACCTCTGCAGCTTTGCAAGTCTGAATTTTCAGTATGTAAAGATGCGCCACGGCCACCGAATAGGACTTCAAGGCAAAGCATTCTACTGAGAGCGCCGCCCTCCCTGGACAGCTTGCTGCGAGGCTTGGGCCTCATTTGAACAACTGTCAGCCCATTTTGCAGTCACCTTCTCCGTGCACTCACGTCGGATGATTCACGGCTGATGACAAGCGCTCAAATGAGTGACCCAGGAAGGTGTTTGGAACACAGGTGAAGCTTTAATGGCATGAAGCTTTAATGGCATGCCTCCACCATGCGGATGGTCAAGCTGCCTGTTACCAGCTTTTTGTATATGCCGCAGTTTTGGTGCGGATGAAGGTTTGTCCACTAAGCTGCACTAAGTATTGTAGCAGAAAAACACAGGCTGCATCCAAATGTTAGCTATTGCGAGTGGCTGAAATATGACACTTGCAATTAGTTTCAGGCATCACCCGGACATTTCTGTTCACTAGCCAAAGATCCGATTCAACAGTTCTGGATTTGCCCGTGCAACATGGAATGATGATTGCAGCGTTTCCTTTCCAAGATTGCACAGCAAACTCCACCGGCATACACGTATCCAAAGTTAAGGAATTTGCTACAGGAGGTGTATTGTTTCGAACCTTGCTTTTCCTGGCTTTGGGAGTTGAGTATCGAGTAGAACGTGGCTAAAGAGGTGAGGAATAGGCTGAAAGATCCCCGACTACTGAATCTCGGGAAGAAAACAGATGAAAAGCTAGAGAAGAGTCTTGACTTCATTGCCCCAAGATCAAAGGCAGCTGTCCTACCCTCCATTGATTCATGTTGCCACGAGGCTTGCGCTTGGGCTCCCACATAAGCATTTTGGCCTCGCTGGTCCATGTACCTCCGAAGCAAGAGGAAACATATTTTTGAGAGAAGCACACTCCGGCTTCGTCCGCTCTTGTCCGAGCGAGGCACGTACCCTCGCGAGACCCTGCACCGAAAGCCCCGTTCAGCTCACAACCCACCACAGGCTCACTGCGCCCAGTAGCCACGCATGTCCATGCCTTCCTGATGCATCAAACCCAAGGGCTACTGATAAGAAGTTGATTGATTCACGAGTCTACTTCGTCAAACAGCTTCAACTCACCAAGCGCTGCAATCATTGCATACCGCACACAAAACAATCCAAACAATCAAAGCTCTTGCTACACAGCTGGGGTAGCAAAGATTCACGCTCCTGGCCAGTCATCCCCTGCATCTGGAGGTTTCGCTGCTGCTGCTGTTGTTGCTGCTGCTGCACCGCCCAGTTCTGGCAAAGGGAGCAGCAGTTTGTCGGTGCTTCAAGGCACAGCTGAAGTCAACAAATTATGCCAGCTGCACGGCGTACACTGCCTGCATCCATTGGTTGCCGCCGGCTGCCCATTGCATTGCTTGGGCTTGCTGCGCTTGCCTCAGAAGGGCGACAAGGCAGGAGAACTCGTCCTGGATGTATCTGGGCTCCCGCTGGCGCTGCGGCTGCTGCCCAGACTGAGCATACCTCGCAACATCCCTTCTTTGTCCTTCAGTCCTTGAGAATTCAGACTGAGTCAATTCCTGAGATTCTGGCTGCTCGGCTCCCGCCGGACGGCCAGCTTGCGTCTGCACAGTGTCTCTTTGGTTGAAAAGTTGAAACCACGACTTGCGCGAAAGGCCGAACTTGCTCAAGATGGCACATGGGAGGGTTCCCAACCTGTTTTGGGGGGTCCCCATAATAACCACTCTAGCGTTTGGGGGGTCTACATTGAGATTCCCCATCTAGGAAACTGCCATATCAAGCTTGGCACCACCTGAGCCGCCATCCACTGCTCTCGGAGCCATTTCTGCTGCCTCTGTTGCTCCTCAACCTTGCGGCTTCACAAACTTCAGAAGCTGGTTTTAGTTTGCGCTTTGAGACAGCGCATGCTGCTTGCCTCAAAGCTCCGAATTGGGTGTCAAGCAATCTCTAGTGGGCCCTGTACACGGAATGCCAAGGCCAGGCCTGCTCTTTGTACTTGTTCTGGCTTTCTGCCTGCACAAGGATCATCCCGGTTCTTCAGTCACCAGAAGCAAAAGCAAAGCGGGAAGTCTGACCGGGCGAGCCCCATCGATAGCATGACCATTCAGCGTCCTACTAAAGCCCTGCAACTGGCCCGTCCCCGGGTTGGGCATGAAGGCTCGGCAGTTGCACTGGCCACATCTGGCCACTACAATCACGGAGAAGCCTCCTGCTGTCGACGAAGCTGCCTTGCACACAATCTGGGCGCTCATGCCCGAGGCAAGAGGAGCTAGCTGCGGTGCCGGAATCCAAACAGGTCAGGAAGGCTCTTGCTGCTCTTCGTAGCGCCTTCGCCTTGGTTCGACACTAACAGTACATAGCTGTACCCAGGGTGAGGTTTCGATAGAGTTCTGAGTCATCCGGCTGCTCCGTCCTCTCTCTGAGCACTTGCTCTTGCGCCTGGTTCAAACGGGAGCACATTGCTGCCTGAAGCTTTTTGAAAACTGCTTCAAGAGCTGCCTGTCGCTCCTGCTCCTCAGCTCGGAGCTTCTCCTGAGGAAATATCTTGGCTCATTGGGCTTTGCTTCAAACGAGCCCAAGAAATGCTACAGCTTCCTCCTCGGCGGCTTTCCATGCACTGGTGAGCTCCTTGTGCTTGGTGTCAAAGTACCTCACTCAGTCTCGTAACAATATTCGTGGACGAGCTAACTGAAGGTATGGGCTCCTTGCATGTTGGGCAGAACACGTTGATTGATCTGCTGTACTCTCAGGACATGCTGAGACCCTTGCTTAGCAATTTGCTGTTCCGACAAGGGGTTCGCTTTCTCCACCTCAGGGCAGCGCAATGTTTTCAGTGATGCTAGGGTATTCCTTGCTGATCCAGACCCAGCCTGTCTACCCCAAGCCACAAATAAGTCTGTCATCACCTCTTCCTTTGTTTCCTGCACGCGTGCTCTTTGCACTTCTGCACTGGGATGCGGATTTGCGTCCAACAACTGCAAGTTGCTGCCTACAGCCTACCTACAGCCTACCTACAGCCTGCAAAGGCTTGCATCCCCCCAAGCTGCAGAGCAAGTCCTTGTTTGTGTGCGGCTTTATCTGCACCTTGATACCGTTGATGATACACTCGTTCCCTTCTGCCACAATGGCCTGCAGCGGGACATACAGACCTCAATCATTTCTGCTTCAGAGCGCTCACAACATCTGACCATACTGAGCTACCTGGAGCCTGACTCACACGTCTCAAATCTCCAAACTCTGCTGCCGTGCGTCCGGTACTTACATGGCCACTTGTATGAGCGAGAATTTGCGAAAGTATTGCCTCCGACCTAGATCTACAATCATTGCTTGAAGCTGTGCAGTTTCCGCCTGTCTCACCCTGATGTCTGTCATGGAGACAACTGCACAGCCCATGGAGCTGTGTTTTCGCACCGTGACGACTTCGCCGACCTGCCATTCTCGCGGCTAACAGCAATGCGGGAGAGATCAGTTGGGGACGATCCACCCACAACCTTCTTTTTACTGGATGGCCTGCTCAACGGCTTGGCGACGAGGATCGTCAGAGCGATCTAGTTTCTCCAGTCGCTCCTGCATCACTTGAGATTCGAGGGGCTTTTTGCACTTGATGTCCAGGCCTTCTCGCCATCTCGGTCTCGCTCACCTGATCGCGATTCTAAGAAGGCCCAAACTGAGAAACATGCGCCCCTGCATAATCCTGCCTTTGCCCTTCTTGCCTCCTTTGCCGCGACTGCCTGTTCATGCTGACATGTGTATAGCAAGTCTTTTGGTGCGGGCTGTGCCTTTTTCGCCACGGTCCTGTCTGTCAGCAGATCGATCGTCTGCCGCAGGCATAGAGCTGGGTGAAGCCTCCGGGACACAGATCAACAGCAGAGGCCAAGTAGAACAAGTCTAGCAATGCTGAGGATTGGACAGCGTTTGGCTGGCTGCCTAAGGAAGCCAGTATGTCCTGCATAGTAGGAGAGGGATGTTCCTCATGCTTTTGGCTAATCGGTCACAGCAAACATGGATGCTGCTGTTTCAGATTCGATGCTCCGACATCCGTGCACGTCATCATTTAGTCAATGACCAAACACCATCAGATGCCAGGTTACAGAAGCTTGTCAATTCCATTCCCTCTGTCTCCTGCTGTGGTGGCAGGCTGTCGATCATCGGCTTTGTGGTCGGCGGCGCCACGTTTGGCATGGGAGCCTCGCCACCCCACAACCAGCAAGAGCCCATAACATGACAACATGCATCTTTCCGCTTGGCAACTCGAAGCTGGGCTTGCAACCGACACTGGCGGTGCCGACTGGGGCATTGGGCGAGCCTTGGTACCAGCAAGGATATCTGGAATCAAGCGGGTGCAATTGCAAGCAGTCACACTGGCCGTAGCATCCCGCTTTGAGCTCGTCACAGGCACCACAGGAGGCGCTGACGGTGCCGCTAAATGGTCACGCCTGCAGGTTTTGGGAATTGAAAACCGGTGTGCAGTGAGGGGCGATCTCACTCAATGTGCCGCTTCCATCTTCTTGCCTATGTTTGGCCATGTTGCTTAGCCCGCGGCTCTAGCTCCTCTAGCGTCAGGGCATTCTCCGGCAAGGCCTTTGGCGATCTGCTCTTACTGCTGTGGCCCAGAATCCATGCCGGTCGGGAGCCTTTGGCACGCCGGATGTCTGTTCGCCCTCCATGAGACGCTCGTGCACAGGGAGGTGGCCCAGAGTCCACTGATCCAGGCCGCCCTGCCAGCTGGGATTCATGAAATATGTGCTCAGGACACTGCCCCACAGTGAATGAAGGCTGCTAATGCCTCTCCATCGGGCTGCACTGAAGTATCTGGCCTGGTGAAGTCGTCTGATGCGGGCAGGGTGTTCGAAACAAGTGAGAAGTTTGCAGAGGCAAGCAGGCTGAGTCGAGAGCATGTCCCACAGTGCCGCATTTGCATCATCATCCTGCCAGCAATCCAAAGCAATAAATACCTAAGATCACAGAGACATGCCAGCATCAAAAAGCAGCGTCCAAGCTCCTCAGCTGGGGCGTCCTTCTTCTCCTGCAGGCGCATCTACTATGGCAGAACAAAACTTGAGGGGCGAGCCTAGGCCAACGAAAGCTAGCGAGGCTTCAGCACTGCAGCAGAAAAGGAGGAGGGAAGGTACATGCCAGCAAGAAGCACAAACCTCGCCGAGGGGGATTGAAAACCCCTCCCAAGAGGCCGCCAATTCGACTCCACTGCCCGCCTCACTTTGCACTCCACTTTCCTTTCCAATTAGTTTTCACTCCCTTCTCCTCCCCACTTTCCCCGTTCTTTGCTCCACTTTTCACTCCACTTTCCAGTGAACTCTCCACTCTACTCTGGACTTTACCCTCACTCCAGCGTCCACCCCAATACCTACTCCACTGACTCCACTGCTATTCACTTCACTCTCCGCATCACGCACCACTCCGCTCGGCGGACTCCCACTCCCACTCACCAGTCGGCATTCCTCTCTCCACTCCGTTGTCCACCTCACTTCTTCTTCTTCTCACTGCTACACCCTCCCCTAGAGGAGGGCTGGGGCAAAGCCCCGAGCAGGCACTGTCCAGTCATTACGAACTGCTCCAGGTCCCGGGTACCGAACATATGCAGCACCACGCAGACAGCAAGCTACCTACAATAGACAGCCCCAGATCAAGGATAATATCAAAAGCATGTTCACCTGTAGGCTGCATATATACCTCCCCGCTTCTGGATACAGTGGTGAGAGCATGCTTGTCGCTCTGGTGTCGACATGCTTGACACAGCCCTGCCTTCGCTTTAACTGGCGCTGAGTCCACCTCACTCTCCACCTCACTGTCCGTTCGCACCCTTCCCTTCCACTCCATTCCGTTCCGCCATGGTTGGAAGCCGATTCGCGCGCCAAAACGCAGATTCGCGCACCAAGAGGGCGGCTTCGCACACTACGTGAAACACGTGATTCGTGCACTACGCCGGGCGGATTCGCGCACGACGTCGTCGGATTCGCGAACCATGGATTCGCGCACCAAAGATTCGCGCACTACCACAGACCGACTCGTGCACCAAAGAGACGCTGCATCGCGCACCAAGCGCACCAAAACAGCTGCTTGGCGCACCAACACAACGAGAGCCCTTGACCCTAAACCCTAAACCCTGAACCGTAAGCCCTGAACACTAATCCCTAGACCCTCAGCAGCCTAAACCCTAAACTCCCCTAAACCCTGCGCCCTGAACCAACCCTGAACCCTAAACCCTAAGCCCTCAGCCCTCAGCCCTGAACCAACCCTGAACCCTAAAGCCTAAACCCTAAGAAAAGCCTAAGCCCCAAACCAACCTTGAACCCCAAACCCTACACCCTAAACCCTAAAACCTCGACCCTAAACTCTAAGCCCCCAACCGACCCTGAACCCTAAACACTAATCCCTAGACCCTGAAGCCTGAACCTTAAGCCCCAAGCCCTAGACCAGCCCTGATCCCTAAACCCTAAACCCTAAGGCCCAAACCCTAAACCCTGCAGTTTTAAACCCTAAATCTCAACCCTGAACCCGAAGCCCTGAACCCACAAGCCCTTAGCCAAACCAGAAGCCCTAAGCCAGCCCTGAACGCTAATGACTCTAAATCCTAAACCCTAAGGCCGAAGCCCTAAACCCTAAACCCTAAACCCTAAACCCTAAACCCTAAATCTCAACCCTAAACCCAAAGCCTTAAACCCAAAGCCCTTAGCCCTAAACCAGCCCTGAGCCCTAGACCCTGACCCTGAGCCCTCAGCCCCAAACCAGCCCTGAACCCTATCACCTAAACCCTGAGCACCCTAAACCCTAAACCACGAAACCCTAAGCCCTAAACCAGCTGAACCTTAAACCCTAAACCCGAAGCCCCAAGCCCTAAACCCTGAACCCTAAACCCTGCGCCCTAAACCAACCCTGAACCCTAAGCCCTGAAGCAACCCTGAACCCTAAAGCCGAAACCCTAAAGCCTAAACCCTAAACAAACCCTGAACCCCAGATCCTAAACCCTAAGAAAGCCCTAAGCCCCAGACCAGCTCTAAACCCTAAACCCTGAATCCTAAGCCGGTGTCCTCCCTGTGACTGTTGGCACTTGTGAACTTTTCCCATGCGACGAAGAAGCAAGGCTTCCCCGCGCAGCCCGGCCCCCCGGTGACTGTTACAAGTAGCACCTTCCACACGCGAAGCAGCAACGACGGCTGCAAAGCGACAACACGTGTACGAGGATGGTAACTGCGCGAACGCTTGGAAACGCTTGCGCACACTTGTGGACGGATGCTTGCGGACGCGGGCGCAATGAGTTTCATCGGTCGCGGGGTCCCAGATCCCAACACTGAAAACGGGAACCTTTCCACAGAGCAGTAGACAACAGGAAGGCTGCATGGAACCACCAGGGAAGATGTTACTCATAGAAGAAGAGAGGCTTCTCTCAACTACGAAGTGTGAACTTACCCGGACTGTGGCGCATCAGGGTTTTTATAAAAACCCTGATGCATCACAGACTAAGATGCTCAGCATGCGCTGAGCCGCTTGTTGAGCATGTACGTCCGCAGCATTTTCCCAGGCGCAAGGCTTGAACAAGCTCCACGAGAGCGAAACGCGTAGCCCTGATTTGTGCCTTTGTGGAAAAGGCTGCTTGAGAGCTGCCGGCTAGAGAGTGCAGTCCACACAGTGTGCTTGTAGCAGCTTGTAGCACTTTCGCCATGTCAACTCATCATCCGACCGAAATCCCGCTGGAAACCAGACGAAGCAGAAGCAGAGCAGCATCGCCGCCACCAGGTTACCATCGCACCGCAGCAGGACGCTTACATGTCAATCCACCACCTGGGTTGTCTGTGCCTGCGCCTGCAGCATCCTCGAGTTCGATCACATTGGAAGACTTGTTGCGAGCTCAGCAGCAACAAAATCTTCTGCTTCAGCAACAGTTGACGCTTCTCCAAGAACAGCGAGTCAGTTCGCAGCAGTACACAGATCCACTCGATGTGCTGAGCCTTGTTGATCCCGATCTGAAGCCAGTTTTGGGTGACTGGATGAAGGAGTATAAATCCACGCTCCAACACCATGTCAACCAAGCGGATCTGCAGCAAAAATACTTGGACATCGAGAATGCAGGCGAACTTCAGAGATCCTTTGAAGATGAGGCCTCGAAGGAGTGGCAGTGGCCCCAAGCTTTCAAAGCAAATGCCAAAAAGCTCATGGAATGTGTCCCAGTTCTTGGTGAGGGACAAGAGGACAGACTTGCTATGCAAGATGATAATACGCTACCCTTTGACATTTCTGAAGCTTACAAGGCAATGCGGAGACGGCACGCCAGGGAATGCCAGAATTTCATCGTCGCCTACCAGAGACAATGCTCAAAGTTCTTCAAGGACGAAGCCCGCCAAGATGTTCAGCTGCAGAAGCTCTCAGACAAGATCAAAACATGGTTTGAGCGCTACGATGGTATCTTTAGTGCTTCTGCTCAGGCATCTATGGAGGCACACGCTCACACCTTCGCTCAGCTCACCTTCAGGAAAGAACTCCCAAAGGCTAGAGCTAAGCAGGAACATGACCGTGAGCAGAAAGCCAAGCAAAAAGATGCTCTAACAAAGGCCGAGGCGGAATTCCGCTTGATGGGTGTGAACAAGCTCTTGGCGATGGCAGTGCTTGAATTTGCAAGCTTACCATCCAAGGGCACAGCAGCTAAGCATCAGAGAGTTCCAAGCACAAGTGCACTTGCTTTCCTTGTCAAACAACACCCAGATGTCGCCGAGAAACACAACCTCATTGTTCAGAACAACCCGAAACAGCCTTCAGCTAAGCCAAAGCCAAAGCCGAAGCCCACGAGAACCTCTACTCGGAGTGCATCTTCACAGGCTTCACATGGGTCTCGCGCAAGCCGGAACAAGTCTTCTTCCACTCGAGGTTCATCGAGTCGTTCGAGAGCCTCTTCAAAGGCCTCCTCACGGACATCATCGAAGAGTTCAAGGCCATCGCATCGCCAAGGAGCTGGAAGACATGGCTCCAAAGGGCATGGCAAAGGTCGTGGCAACAAGAAGGCTCATCAGGCCTCTCAGCGATCGTCTGGGAAGCAAGTACGCTTCCGAAACAAAACCCCAGGACCTACCAGATCTTGACTATCAGTCAGAAGACCGAGGCGCAAGCTTTTGGAGATCAGACTTTAGCATTGATTTTGATGCGTTTGTCAGACACAAGTTGCGACGGACTTCTATTGTACAGTTAGAGTGTCGCTTCAATACTCTCCAGTCCATGTTCGGACAGATCCTGACCTCGAAATACCTGCATGTGTTTTAGCGTACCTTTCGCGTGGTGGCAAGTTCGCTGCAGACAAGCAAACAAGTAGTGTACAGAAAGTTATGGCAGAAATCCATCATTTTGAGCGTTCTCTTCACACTGCCGCTCAGTTCAGTGACAAAGATCCAAGCAGAAGATCGGAGTTCAGTAGATGCCGTGTTCCTCGCAAGCAGTGGCAGCCACAGATCTGCCCGCAGATTAGCAGGTACATCAGGCTTCTCAAAGACAATCTTTGCTCCTACACTCCGTGCGCAATGAAATCTAACGAATCATTGGTGGATCGTGCAGCACGTACTTGGCTTCATGAACATCGGGACCGCGTTGCTGTAATCGATGCCGATAAAAATCTTGGCGATGTTGTCCTGGAAAGACGGTGGGTAGAACAAACCTGCTATAAATTGCTAGCTCAGGCTTCTGTCCCAGTGACAGCTGAGCTTTGCCAACAAGCCATGTTTCACGCCAAGGCCACCTTTGACAGTTTGATCATGCAAGCTGCGTCCGAAAATCTGATTCCAGCTTTCGTCAGGGATTTCATGACCAGCAAGTTCACGTCGTCAACCGTGGGTTCTTTCAGAATCAGAGTAAAGATACACAAAGAGCCAATGAATGCCCGCCCTGTGATGAATCTGTCGCGGTCGTGGCTTGGCCCTATCGCTACCTTCCTCACCGTGGCTTTGACCCCGGCGACGAAGGATGCCAGGCATGTTGTTCAATCCAGCTGGCAATTGCAGATGTCTTTAGCACAGCTTTCCGTACCAGACGGGTTTGAGTTGTGCACATTGGACATTCGAAACCTCTATCCGAGTATCGACCATTGCCACTTCATGCTGAAGTTTTCTGAACGCGTCAGGCGGTATTGGCGAAAGAAGCCAAGCTTTGCAAACTTTCTTGTGCGTCTTACCGGAGCACTCCTCGCCTTTCAGTTCATCACCTTCGAGGGTAGTTTGTGGCAAATCAGATCTGGTTTTGCAACAGGATTGCAAGCCGGAGTGGTTCTCGCAAACGTGTATCTAGCCGAGCTCGATGATGCTCTTCAAGCCCATTGCGTTGACATTGCTTGCCCTTTGGCGCTGTGTTGGTTCAGATTCATCGACGATGGCCTTGCCATAGTCAAGTGCGGCATGTCTGATCATATCAAGTTCTTCCTGAACAGCTGGCATCCTAAAATCCAGTGGGATTGCACTGCAGTGGGGCAGGCAGTTCCGTATCTGGACCTTCGTATTTCAGTAGCTGACTGTGGTTTTCGCTTCGCCACGTTTCGCAAGGAGCAGAACTCATACAGCTATTTGCCGAGAAGCAGCTGTCATCCCAAATCAGTTTTCTCTGCCTTGATCTCTGGCGAAGCCGTTCGCCTCTTCAGGCAAAATTCGCAAAACCCATGCACACTCTCGCAGGAGCTCGATTTCTTCGTGGATCGATTGGGCAGGCGTGGCTACAACAAAGACGAAGCTCGCAGGCTGATCAGATGCACCTTGCGGAAGTTGCGTGACCGAGTGTCAGCAAAACTGCAGGCCAAACGTAAGCTTTGCTTTTTCAAGCAGGTCTACACTAGTTCCTTGAACATCAAAACGATCAAAGCAGCAGTCAAACGGGACTGGCACACTGTGCAGAGGCTCTTGCCGTTCCGATGCGATGTTCTGCTTAGTTTTCGAATTCAACACAATGATTTTCGACGAAACTATGCCACCACATGGCTGAAATCAGCCAGGAAGGTCAATATCCCAGAGCAGGGTTGAGGTGGGTGGGCTCTGGGTTTTTATAAAAACCCTGATGCATCACAGACTAAGATGCTCAGCATGCGCTGAGCCGCTTGTTGAGCATGTACGTCCGCAGCATTTTCCCAGGCGCAAGGCTTGAACAAGCTCCACGAGAGCGAAACGCGTAGCCCTGATTTGTGCCTTTGTGGAAAAGGCTGCTTGAGAGCTGCCGGCTAGAGAGTGCAGTCCACACAGTGTACGAGGATGGTAACTGCGCGAACGCTTGGAAACGCTTGCGCACACTTGTGGACGGATGCTTGCGGACGCGGGCGCAATGAGTTTCATCGGTCGCGGGGTCCCAGATCCCAACACTGAAAACGGGAACCTTTCCACAGAGCAGTAAACAACAGGAAGGCTGCATGGAACCACCAGGGAAGATGTTACTCATAGAAGAAGAGAGGCTTCTCTCAACTACGAAGTGTGAACTTACCCGGACTGTGGCCAAAAAAGGGTACATAAAGACTAGTAAGATTGGATGCAGCCGCAAAGCAACATCGTACGCGCACAAAAACCACGCAAAGGAAATGCAACCACCAGGCATGACGTATTGGCACAAGTACCATGACCATGCAAGGGCATGCACTAACAAAGCAGTAAGGAGCTTCAATACAACCGTCGTGATTCATGTCATTTGTACCATGCCCATGCATTGGTAGGCTTAGCGAGGTCTCAATGAAGGCATGATGATGCTCGTCGGGTAGGGATCACTACATAGAGGCTAGGGAGGTTTGACGCAGCAAGCCAGCACGGTTGATTGTATCATGGCTTTGCGAGGTTGTATCATGCTATCCGTATTATGACCTTGCCGGAGTACGTATGGCACACAATAGAACAAGTAGGGAGGTCTGACGCAACTACCACACCTATGCCACTCGTAAAATGACCATACAGCAGTCGTGAACACGATAGGCTGAATACAGCAGGGAAGTTAGACGTAACCACCAGAAACGATATCATTAGTACCATGAGCATGCCAGGACACTGAACACTGCAAAAAAGAGATGTGATGCAACTGTTGTTCGTCCAATTAGCCACCAAACATGACCTTATTCCGACGAATCCTCTCTCAAAAAGAATTACAGAGGACCCTCACCAAACCTATGGTTCAAGTCAAAGAATCACCTTCGACCCCCCCCCAGACCCAAAAATCTACAGTTTCCTGTGAAAGAATCGCGCTCGACCCCCGCCCCTTCCCCCCTCCATGCTGTGATATATCACACCATACGTCTTTTTCCAAAACTTGAAGGCTACCACTGCTAAAGCAGTAGCTTTGTGACATAAGCTGACCACCATGCCCTCGCCTTGTAGCCCTTCTTGCGGGTGCCGGCCTCATGCAATTGCTTCAACTTTAAAAAATTTGCTTTCTCGTGTTGGCACCACTGGATTGCCTTTTCCCACTGGCCGCCCCACCAGCCGTCTTTAGCCTGCACAAATATCATTGCCAGGAGCGTTTTGGAACATGCTGAGCGCTGAGGGGAGCTCCTCTCCCTTGGAGTTGCCCCAGCCATCTTCGCGCCAGGATTCCCATTCCCAGCTCTTCTTGTTCTGCGCAGGGGCATTGCTACCATGATTCAAAGCCACCCATGCCTGGTAACCTAACAGCATCTCTGAACAAGAATATGATCTGGGCCCAGTTCGGATTGAAGATCTCACTTCTCTCTCTAATTATTATGACTACTACTACTACTACGACGATGACGACGACGACGACGACGACGACGACGATTATTACTATTATTACTATTTATTACTGCTAAGCAGGGCATGGCCAAAAAGAGAGCAGAGCTGGTGCGGACCCAGGATTCGCTGCCACCACTTTCCCACCTCCACTGCAGTTTAGATTCAGGGTTTAGGGGTTTAGGGGTTTAGGGTTTTGGGGTTTAGGGTTTAGGGTTTAGGGTCAGCGTCCAGTCAAAGGGCCAGGAGCTGGTCAGCAGGTTTAGGGATATTATCCCCTAATAATCGAAAATCAAACGGACAAGAAAATGGAACATGATAGGGGTTATAGTCTAAACTCCTAGTATCCGACTAAACTCCTAGTATCCGCCTTAACAAGCACTACAGGAGTCCCCTATATAACCCCCCCTTAAGGAGTTTAGACCCCAAACCCTAAACCCTATGTGATCTCCAATATACCCCTCTAAGGAGTTTAGACCATGGCTCATGTTAAAGCTCGGGCCAGCGGCCATTGTCCACCCTGCCAGTTTTCCTGCTCCTCGTTGCTCTGCCTTGGCCGTGCATCCAGTGTCCCATGCTGTCACATGCGGCCTACAGTGACACTTCGTAGCAATAGTGAGCAAATGGTTAAGAAAAATAATAATCGCAATAGAAACAATAATAACCTTGAAAATAGAAATTGTAATATATTGTAATGATAAGAATACTTAAGGTAGTAATATTAATGGTATTATTATAGTAGTAGCAATTGCATCCCTATAATTGAATTCAAATTAATGAGCGCCAGGCTTCGTTCCAGCAAAGAGGATTGCAGGATCAGCTGGAAGGGAATCTGTTGCGGCATAACTTTTGCACCGTTGCACTAACAAGTGCTTAGGTTCCATGCTACTGCAAAATGATCCTGTGGCCTCCTTGGGCGTCGGGCTCGGCACCGTTTTTGCCGACTCCCTTGCCTGGGCAGCGAGCATCGAGGAAAACTGAACGAGATTCGACGAAATCGCAACCCTGGCTAGGTGCAGGACCGCGCTTTGCGCCTCAGCTGCAATGGACGAATGGAGGCTGGTTTTCCCTGCCCCTAGTTTGGATGTCCGACGCCGATGGACGCGTCTGAGGCC
>CAJNIZ010004461.1:289-15455 GCA_905231905.1 Symbiodinium pilosum | reverse complement strand
GATCCCACAACCCAGGGGTACAACCCTTGGAGTACAAGCCTGAACCTCTTCATTCAAGCAATCTGAAGTCACCCGGGTACGAACCCTGAGAATAAGCAGCTTAGGGTTTGGGTGTTTAGGGTTCTAGGGCTTTGGGTTTAATTCGTTTGCTACTACTAGTTCCAGGAGTAATGGCAGTATGGATCAGGGCTTAGGAATTATAGCTTTTGGGTTTGGGATTTAAGGGTTAAGGATCTAGGGTTTAGGGATTCAGGGGTTCGTGTTTGGACTTCAGAGTTCAGGCTTGGACTTGCTGCACCTGGCGTTTCGGCTCAGCAGTGATCGTACTGCAGATTATAGGTAAGTAGAGCCACGTCATGAAAAAGAGCTGTGTACCGAAACAACAAACATATGTAGAATTTAGGGTGTAGTAGGGTTTCGGGCTTAGGGTACCTGCACGTAAACCGTGTGTAGAAGAATTGCCTATTTGGCTGATTTTGAAGGTTTAGGGCTATCATGTTGCATACTTCTGGGCTCCAGGTATAGACGACTGGCACATCAAGACTTGTCTTTAGGAGAAAGAGTCTCAATGCCTACCCCCAAACCCTAAGCAAAGGTGAAGAGTGCTTGAGTTCTGCTGTATCCCCCTCTTTGCGTAAACAGGTCTGAAGGAACTCATGATTCTAAATTCCCACAATTTCGAAGTTTAAGATATCTTAGGGTCATGCAGGATTCTCAGTATCAACCCTAAACCCTAGATCCCAAAACCATTTCACCCTAAGACTCTGATGTGCGCAAAGCCCATCTGTCTTTCAACATGACCGCCCAGACCGGCACAGGGTTTAGGGTTGAGGGCTTAAGGTTTAAGGTTTAGGGCTTAAGGCTTAGGGTCTAGGGTTCAAGGTTTAGGGTTCAAGGCTTCGGGTTAAGGGTTTAAGGGAAAGCAGGAGACTGCAACCTCTTGGTCGTTTACCCTCTGTCCCAAACCATGGAAAGCAAAGAGGAGGTGGTAGGATTTTGGGGTTTGAGCTTTGAGGTTCAGAGTTGTGGGGCTTAGGATGGCTTGGGGCTCGGGATTTGAAGCTATTACGATTGAGGGCTTGCCCGATAGCCTCATGATCAACTCCCGCATCAGCTGAACAACCATACAAGACCTTGCAAGGCCTTCAGAACCTCAAATCATGGGGATTCTACACTACACGTGTCCCTACCTCTCCCTCCCCCCATATCTAAGGTCTGTTCAAGCCACATTTCGGGGAGGGGCTGGTAACTGGGGGTGTAGAACCCTAAACCCTAAACCCCTAAACCCTGAACCCCTAACCCTAAACCCCTAACCCTCGACCCTTAACCCTAAAACCCTAAACCCCTAAACCTCTGATTAGAGTTTTAGAGTTTAGGGTTTTCTAGAACTCAAAGAGTGAGGCCCCGGCAGCTTGTGTATCCTGCCATCCAGCACCCACCACATCCTTAAACTTTGGATAGCACCTGGGATTAGAAATTAAGACCAACTACAGGAGTTCCATACTGGGTATATAAGGCTTGTATGAGGTCCCTGTATGGTAGCTCCCCTCCTGTAATTTCCTTAGATGGGAGCTTCATGGAATCTTCTCCGAACCTTGCAAATCAGCTTGAAAACCTGATAGTATGATAATCAAGACAATTTGAGGTTATAGTCTATATGAGCTACATCATAAACTCCTAGTATCCTCCTTGATAAGCCCTACAATACTCCCCTGCATAATCCCCTATGTAACCCCGTTTTAAGGAGTTTAGACTCCAGCTCATACAACGCACAATTTGGGGTGAGGTCGTTATAGTTTTGTCCATGTTCCTCGCCGGGAATGAAATAGATCTCCACAATACCAGCTTGGCATACTGAAGATGCAGGTGAATTCGAAGCACAGTATTGGGTGAATCCCCCATCCAGTAATGGGCACCACAAAGGACTGTTGTAGGTATATTGAGGGCCTATTAACTCTATTATCCCCCTTAAGTAGATAGAATATGGGGTATGAAGTACTTTTTGAAAGGATTTTGTTGCCTCTGGCTGGGGTGGGGCCTACCGAAGGTACTTGTTGAAAGGGTTTTGTTGCCCATGGCTGGGTGGGGGGGTGGGCAAGAAGCTATTTGGTGCTAAACTGCTCTTGGAAAGTCGCATGTACATGTTTCTACATGTGTACGTGGAGTACTTAGAAGCTCATTTCCACTGGCCTGGCAAGCGGAGGCATTATCACGCTGGAATACACTGAAAAATACTTGATTACAATATACCCAAAGCCATTGTGAAGCGTATCATATCGGGCAATGACAGGCTGGATGTCTGTAACTGTGGCCATGCTTGTCGCTAAGCCCTGGACCCTAAACTCTAAACCCTACAGCCTGAACCCTAAAGTCAAAAGGTTCAGGGTTTAGGGCACAGGGTTTAGAACCCTAAGCCCTAAACCCTTAACTAGAAATGACCCCAGCGGCAACTCTGGCATTCATTCCCGTACGGACACACGCATGCTACTGTGTACATCCCCCTAAACCCTAAACCCTAAGCCCTGAACCCTAAACCCTGAACCCTAAAGCCTAGATTCTGACTCGTAAATCGAACCCTGAAACCTAAACGCTCAGCCCCTTAACCCTAAACCAAACCTCAAACGCCTGCATGGACACATTCAAAGACTGGGGGGCCGGCGTGGCCTTCTCTGGGAGCAGACCATGGGTGCCAAAGACAACTGCAGGTGACCTTTGGCAGAATTCACGGCCTAAGGTTTAGGGTTTAGGGGTTTTGGGGTTTGAGGTTTAGGGCTTAGGATTTAAGGTTTAGGGCTTAGGGTTTAGAGTTTAGGGCTTAGGGTTTAATTAGGGCTTAAGATTAGGGTTTGGGGTTTGGGATTTAGGGTTTACGGCTTAGGGTTTAGAGTTTAGGGCTTAGGGTTAGGGCTCAGGATTTAGGGGCCTCTGTGGACGTACCTTCGAAACAGCTGGTGTCTCTGGCAAATCCACATGAAACCCTACAATTGGCCTACTTGGATGCCCACGGGACTTAGTAACCACTTGAATATTGGGTTTTGGGTCTAGGGTTTAGGGCCCATGCGACTTAGTAACTACTTATAATTGGGCATATAGCCTTGCTTATAATCCCCTTAAATGGGCTTATAGGGGTTACCCCAATTATAAGTAGGGTTATAAGCCCAATGATAAGTCCTTACAAAGTCCCATGGGCCCCCAAGTAGCAATAGCTTCAGTCCTTTCTGGGGTGTTTAGGGTCTAGGGGAGGGTGTATATAAGGGCTGTATATGGAGTATACATGGTCTCTACAAAAAGCATGTTGAGATTATAATGCGGAAGCGTGACTCCTGAGGAATATCACTCCCCTCGCTAAGACTTCGGACAAAACGATGTGAAAGTCCCCAAGCCCTCTTCTTCACTCTCTCTTGCAGTAGGCCATTGTTGCATTCCACTGGATCTTCAACCCCCCTGCAACTGAACCCAACGCCGTTGGGGGCTTAGGGTTTACAATAGCTGCACCCCGAAACGACCCTTTAAGTAACGGCTACCAAGACTCTAACGTATGATTGTTAAGCCATCAGAGAAGGTAACGGGACGGTATGGGTAATTCCAAACGTAAGACCGCGTTTGGACTGCCAGTACGTGTATATCGGGACTCTAATGAGAATTCATGCATTTTGGGAACACTGGAGGCCAATATCTTGGGAAACTCCTGTATGGTAGTTGTTGAAAATAGCTGCCCCAAAAAATGTCCATAAGGTAGTTGCTCATCTTATCTAGGATCTGCTTTGAAGTGAGTGCTTTTTTTGGCAAATGGTCTGTCCTCTGAAGGGACCTTTGGCCCTGAACCGAAAATCCTAAACCCTCGACTCTAGATCCTACACCGTGCGAGGCAGGTTTGGTTGTCGAAGTTTGCAGAGGTGATCTCTTTCGATTCTAGGCCCTCTCTCCCCTAAAAAAACAGCCCATCTAGGGCTTACCTGAGACCCCAAAGACCTTCAATTTTAAAATTCAATATAAAGAATCAATTATACCATAGGGTCCTAAACTGAAGGTCTTTTGGGTCTAAGGTAGGGTTTAGGATCTGGTGGCCGGGGTTTACCCGCATCCCAAGCTCTAGGAAACACTTCCCCTAAGGCTCCAAATAGCCCAATGTAGGTCATATTTCTAGACTGTTGGGCACAATAACCCTAAACCCTAAACCCTAAACCCCCAATGCAGGGATCATTTATAGACATGGAGCCCTAGGGTTCAGGACGTTCGACTATGTCTTTGTTCGCCGGAGGCGGTGCTGAGAAACAACAAAAAAGTAGCGTTTTTTTGTGGTTAAACCCAGTAAGATTATATTCCCTATATAAACTACTAGACCCCCAAATGAGGATGTAATCTTACTCTATAATGGGTAGCATAATATCCCCAAATAAAATACTACTCAAAAGAGATTTGGGGGGGTCCAAAAAACCATGCGTCCGCTCTATATATCACAAAATACCACAATCATGAGCATTATGGGTACAGCCCTTGTTCTGGAAACCCCAAAGAAAGGACTCCTCACTGTTAGGAACCCCCACCCCCGGGTTGCATAATGCTTTCCAGGGACGCGCAAACCGCTGCTGTAACCTTGCCTTTGCCAGACTGCTCCTTGAAAACAAGGCTTGATCCCCCGAGAGCCGGCCTACCCCCTAATAAGGAAAATATTCTAAACCAAAGTAGGGTTAGCGTCATTTAGGGTGTATTACTGTGATTACTAGTACTATCTTGCTATTATTAGTATTATGCTTGTTATTGCTCATGTTTTTACTTTAGGTCCTCATTTAGACGGCTCGTTGAAAGCAAGGTATGATCAGCGACCTAGGGCTTAGGGCTTTGTGGCTTCTCAAACATCGGCAAGTTAATACGAACCGTAACTAGGTATGTACCGTAAACTATGCCAGGGTCCTTACTGACTGTGATGTCAGGAATGTTCCATACTTGAACCCGTGAACCTAAGCCCTAAACCCAAACTCTTAATCCTAAACCCCTAAGCCCCAAACCCTAGACCCTGGACCCTTAACCCTAAGCCCTGCGCCAACATTGGGCTCCGGAGGAAATTGGCGCTGAGGATGGGCTGCGGATGTTTCAGACTCACGTTGACACCAACGCTGGTCAGGGGTTTGGGGGATTAGGGGTTTAGGGTTTAGAGTTTTGGGTGCGGTTTAGGGTTTAGATTTTAGGGTTGTGGGGTTTAGGGTTCGGGATTTAGATCATGGGTTCTCTATCGTACCAGTTACCATCCCTGCCCGCCCATGCAACCTCCGTTCCGCCTTAACTAGCCTTCATTGTTCGCCATCATTAACTCCAACCCCAGGTGTTTAGGGTTTAGAGTTTAGGTTGACGAGGCAGATGGATTTTTAGGCAGCCCTCGGGAAGTAAAAATGGCAACAATACAAGAGCAGGTTTTTTGGGCGGGGGTTTTGGGTCTAGGGTGTTCAGGTTGTGGTTTGCTTGGATGATTTTTTGGGCTTCTGGGTAGAGTCCTTCTTCGATCTATCAAGGAGGCCCTCTCACAATCTCCTGATAACTCAAATCCCCCCAAAGCCCCAACACTCGTACATAATGCAGGTGCCCGTGTCCTGCTCCAGCACATTTTTCTATTTGATTCTCCAACTTCTAACACCTAATTAAACCGTGCTCAACAACTAGCGTGTCCTTTTCCTGGTGCCCGTAAAGGGCTCCATTATTTGGGAACATACACGCGGTCCCCAAACCCTAAACCCCTAGCAACCCACACAACCCAGAACCTTAATTCCTAAAATCTGGACATGGACTATAGTCTAAACTCCTATTATCCCCCTTAATAGCCCCTAAAGTAGTCCCCTATGTAATCCCCTTAACCACCCTTCAAGGAGTTTAGACTATAGCTCACACGGACATGTCCATATACCTGTAGTTTTCCAAAATAAGTGGACCCCAAAATGGACCCCCCAAACCTTACACCCTAAACCTCTAAACCCTAAACCCCAAACCCTACCTACCCTAACCCCCTAATTTTGGGAAACCCCCAGATACCTGTCCTTCAAAAGTTCAGTCAGCGCCGCGCAGTCTCTGAGGTGTTCAGCCCCTGGCATGCCTTGCACATGGTTTGAGACTAAACCCTAAACCCTAGAAACCCTAACCCTAAACTCTCACCCCTGAACCCTAAACCCTTAAACCCTAAACTCTCCTACCAAGGGTTTGGAGTCGAAGAGCCTAAGGAACCTCCAAGGCTCGGGGAAGAAGCGCTCGGGCTGAAAAGGGATCATAGGGAAGTGTTTGGGGTTATATTGGGATACTGGAAAATAAAATGGAAGCTACTATATAGTATGTTGGGTTATATTTGGATAACGGAAGGATTGGGTTATGAAGGCACTGAGAACTGGCACAAGGGTTGGTCTCTTCCAAAGGGGGGTTTCCGAAATTAGGGGTTCCACTTTGGGGGTCCCTATGATAAGGATTATGGTTTTGGGGGTCTATAATTACCAAATGAATTCTGACATATGCTCGGGCCCAAGAGACCAGCAACTGTTAAAGACCGGTGGACTCCGGCAGGCGTGTTGATGCTTACAGACCCTGAGGGTCCAAGTGCATCATTGGTGAATGTTTGGACCCAACAGTATTCAAAAAGTACCCATCTTGGTCGGGCCCGCCAGTATCTACCATAGAGAAGGCTGACCCATTTGAGGGAATAACAAGATTCTGTTTCAAGGTTCCCCAGTCGAGCCCACAATCGAGCGATGCAGCTTCTGTTCGGAACTGAACTAGACGACATGAAGGACATGAAGCCATCGTAACTTTCGACGGTTGACAGCACACCCCGCAAATTCACACCTTGTACTGTGGGAACTACAGCATCATGGTTGTCTAAGGTCAGTGCAGGTTTTCTCTGGTAGTATATTGATATGACGGCTACTGTTACTTTGGCAATTGTGACTGCTATTCCTATTACTGCTTCCACGACTATTACTTTTGTCGGATGATTTTAAACTACCAAATGCCCACAACCAACCTTAAACCCTAAACCGTAGGCCCCAAACACTGAACCCTAAACCCTAAAAACTAAACAGTATCCAGCCTCCAGGCAGTGCAATGGCATCCCACTCGGTGCCTGCGTCCGTGTTTCGCACGCATAGCAGAAAACTCTAGCTGATATGGACCCTTTCATCAACGAACACACTTCTATCTCTTATAGGTACATGAATGCACTAAAAGTACTTCAGCAATGGACAAGAACTATGATTTCATGATGTCATAAAGATTTCAACTAGTCATTGTCGGGTTGTAGGCGGTCAGTCCTGCTGATGTTCACTCCTTTCACACTCCTATTACCTGCGCTGATGCAGGTGAGATCCCATGGCGTGTTCCTGGAGTGTACGACCCTAAACCCTAAACTGCGCCGTCTGTGGCACTGCAAATGTTAAATCACAAATAATGAAAGTGGAAGCCCGAAACCGAAATTGCAAACTCAAGACGAACTCAGGGTTCTTTCCCGCTTTGCCTTTGCAGTCCTCGATGGCGCAGTCAGCCACGACCTCTCGCCGCAAAGCCCCCTAAGGCCCCTTTGAAAGGCAACATGGATATTTACAGGGTAATTCTATGGGGGTATTGAGGGGTATGTATTAGCTTTTGGGTTCGAGGTTCAGAGTAGAGCTTGGGGCTCAAAACCCGCAATCCCCTTCCTCCAACCATAAATCCCTAAATCTCTAAATCCAAAGTTCCTACAACCTTTTACTCCTAAATTCCGAAATCCTAGAATCCTAAGCCCCTACAACCTACGCCCTCTGGACCTCCAAACTTCCAAACCTAAAGCCATCAATCCATTAACCCTAAATGCAAGCTACTGGCCTGAAACGGGTTCAGGGGTTTGGGGTTTAGGGTTTATTTATGGTAGGGTTTAGGGCAAATTTAGGGTTGAGGTGTTTATGTGTTTAGGTTTAGGTTTTAAAGCTAGGGTTTAGGGGCAGTGGGGGGACGTTGGTAGCCCTAAGCCCTATACAACCCTACATACCCCGATGTACCACCCAAGTATCTCTGCAACCCCTCCAAAGGCCCAAGCGTTCTCTACTCACCAGCTTTTGGAACTCCAAGGGTTTAACGGGGATTCGGTTTAGGGTAACCCTAAACCCTAAACCCCCCAAGTACGGCTTCGCGGGCGTAACATCCTCCAAGGCAAGGTTCAGGATTCCAACATACTCTCCATCGAAATTGCCCACCCGAATTGGATTCCTGTACCACCTACACTATCTCAACTTCTGGCTACCCAGCACGCTACGCCCGCGACCATAAACCTACTCAGAATGGCCCTCGAATCTTCAAGTAGCCTCTGAGTTCAAGCATACTGTGAACCCTAAACCATGAAACCCTAAACCCTAAACCCTAAACCATGCTGTGCACTGAGGCTCCATCATTGATGCCTCTCGACATCTTCACCTATCACAGGATTCAGACTTGGCGGTCGGTTTTCCTAGGCAGGTTTAGACTTTGAGGTTTGCTTCGCAATTTCGGGTGCAGGGTTTAAACCAAAAACCTCAGACCACCATGGAGATCTTTTTGCCCTGAGGATTGCCTAAGCCCTACACCCTACACTTTTAACTCTAAAGCCTTCATCCTAATCCTAAGCCCTCAACTCTGAAGCCTGAATCCTAAACCCTAAAACCTTAATCCTGAACCGTAAACCTCAAACGGGGCATCTCCCTGCAAACTGTTGTCTGCAGCCCACAGTAAGTGATGGAAGCCATTGGTCACGACACCCGGAAGGAAGAGGGGCCGTATTGGTCAAATCTTACAACATTGCCAGGCTGACCAGCCAGGTTTGTCGTAATTAATCCCCTAAACCCTACGAAGCCCAGAGGTTAAAAGCCCTACCATGTGAGCCATAATCTACACTCGAAGTATCCCCTTTAATAATCCCTATAATGCTCCCCTATATTATCCCCTATATAACTCCCTTTAAGGAGTTTACGTACCCCTCTGTAACCCCAGTTTCCATGTCATTGTTCATTGTCTTGTCCATGTGATTCTCCATGATTCGGATCGTATCCCAGTCCCTAAGGGTCCAAGGACCCAAATAAGAGGGTTTTAGGTCCCAAATACCATTCATATTCTAGTATTTGGGCCCGAAAACCCTGTTATTTGGGTCCTTGGACCCTTAGGGACGATCATGAAGACGGAAGGCGGACGGCATACAATGCGACAGCCAGACCATCTGAAAGAAACTTGTAGTTTTCTCAAAATGCCAACTCTAAACCCTGAACCCTATAAAGCCTATAAACAGTATAAACCCTATAAACCCTATAATCCCCTAAATCATATCCTACTCACCCGAAACCCTAACCCCCCTGTAACTAAAAAACCTAATCCCTAAGCCCTAGACTGGTTCCTTGAACCAGTTTCTACCTTAAACCCGAAACCCTAAATAGTAGTATCTGGCTTCTTTTCCATTATCCCTGTATAACCCCTCACCCCTTTAATGCTGCCCTGAACAATTTTCCATAGTTTGGTGGAGTCCAGACCTGCAGCTTTCCAGGCATGACGCTGGCCACCGTCACCTGATCGTTGGCTTCAGTGGGTTTAAGGTTTGGGGTTATGGGTGTAGGGTTTAGGGTATGGGTTTAGGGTTTACAGTTGAAGGGTATAGGTTTAGGGTTTACGGATTTAGAGGTATAGGTTTAGGGTTTACGGATTTAGAGGTATAGGTTTAGGGTTTACGGATTAGAGGTATAGATTTAGGGGTTAGGGGTATGGCTTACCTTTGGTTAGCTGGGAATGACGGAATGGAGCAGAACATGGAAACTACTACAATTGTGATATAGGGACTGCTGTATTTCTTCATTCCTGGCTAACCAAACGTAAGTAATCCATACTACATCCCTAAACCCTAAACCCTAAACCCAGGGATTACGTAGGGACTACTACAGGGGCCATTAAGAGGACACTAGGAGTTCAGACTATGGCTTCCAATGACATGGGGCGTGTCATAAAAAATCGGGTTTTATGGTTAGGGGTTTGGGTTTTTGGGTTTAGGGAGTAGGGTTTGGGGTTTAGTGCTTAGGGTTTGGGATTTAGAGTTTCGTTTTCTTGGGCCACATGAGAGTTCCTCAAAAAACATGAGCTCTATCAGAATAATGTAAATGCTTCTTGCGCCTAATGACTCATTCATATTTGAATACCAGGCTTCTATACTTAGGGTACTGCCCCCACCCTGTAACAGTCGAAATTTGGGGTCATATATTCTGGGCTATACGTAGCTTTTCTAGAAATATCAACAAGCTGTTAAAGAGTGGGGGCAGTACCCAATCTATACTCAGAGTAACCTAGACCATCCAATGTAGTTCCTTATTGCGTTTGGTATGGATTTGTGCGTTAGGTCTTTTATTAGGACTGCCAAACAGGTACTACATTGGAGGGTCTAGGAAAGCCCTTAACGAGAAGAATGCTTTCCGTTCTGCAAGTGCTAGTGTCCCTCTAAGCAAGACAAGCTCGACTGTGCGTACCACAACTCCTTTTTCGAGAAACACCAATACCCAAACCCAAAAGTATGTAAAATAATAGCCCTAAACCAATAAGAACAGCCATAAAGGCCACTATTTTACATACTTTTGGGGTCCAGGTATCTACTTAAAGATAGCCATAACGCCGTAAATCCTAAATCCCGACCCGTGAACCCTCACCTAGTGGCACGTACATTGATTGGGGACCTCTATTTCAAAGAAACTCGCAGATCCTTCGACGAGCTCCATCTGCCATGAAACCATCCCCAAATCGATGCGTGGCTGCTTAGGGTTTAGCGTTTTGGGTACCTGGACCCTCAAAAATGTGAAAACAATGGTGCAAAGCCCGAAAGATGGACCAAAAGCCCGTCATACTACATGGGTTTAGGGTTTAGGGTTTTTTGGAGTCCAGATACCCTACACACTCAACCAACTCCCGAGCCCTCAACCCTAAAGCCCTAATAACATCTAAAACCCTAAGAACCTGGAACATTACTATTGCTACTACTATTACTCTTACTATCACTACTATTTCTACTATTACAATTACAATTACTAGAACTATTACCACTTGGGGGCCCATGGGACTTAGTAACTAGTTATAATTGGGCCTATAACCCTACTTATTATTGGGGTAACCCCTATAAGCCCATTTACGGGGATTACAAGTAAGGTTATAACCCCAATTATAAGTAGTAACTAAGTCCCATGGGCATCCAAGTATTACAAGAAAAGAATCCCCGCTTCGAGCCTGGCAGCCGCATCGCGTGAGGGTGTCGGTGATACAGGTCGTCTCGATCTCCTCACGGTGAACGGTTTTAGGTTTTGGGGGATCTACTATTTAGGCTTTAGGATCTATAGTCCCCCTTCAGTAGATAGAAGATGGCTTCGGGTATATGACAATAAGATCTCCATATAACCCATATTCTATCTACTTAAGGGGGACTATAGGTTTGTGGTGCTCGTAAGATTTAGGATTTAGGATTTAGAGTTCAGCTCTTTAGGGTTTATAGGGCTTATGAGATTTTGGAGTCTATGGTTTGCTTGGGTCTGTAAATATATGTGTATATACGTATATAGGATTCTGTGTCAGCGTCGGGAAAGTTGCTATGGCCCTCGCCGCGTTTTGCGGTCCTAAACCCTGAACCCTAAAAGCTGAAGCGGGGAAAGTTGGGCTTGTTGAGCTGTATTAACTTGGAAGGATGCATTTATCTATACTTCTGAAGGCTTACTCTCCTTTTTGATTTCCCCTGTAGAGCAACATAGGTCTACAGGTGAGCTAAAGTCTAAACTCCTAGTGCCCCACTTAACAACCCCCATATTACTCTCCTCTATAATGCCCTATATAACCCCCCCTTAGAGGAGTTTAGACCCTAAACCCTAAACCCTACATAATCCCCTATATAACCCCCTTTTAAGGAATTTATACCCTAACCCCTAAACCCTAAACCCCTAAACCCTAAACCCTATACAATCCCCTATATAGCCCCCCTTTTAAGGAATTCATACCCTAAACCCTAAACCCCTAAACCCTAAACCCCTATAATCCCCTATAGAGCCTTCATTTGAGGACTTTCGAGGATTGCTCACGTAGGCCCGGTGCACACGGCAACCCGATGTCCAGAGTGTAGAAGCACGCGGTTTAGGGTTTAGGGCTTAGGGTTTAGGGCTTAGGGTTTAGGGTTTATAGGGCTTAGGGTTTAGGTTTTAGGGCTTAGGGTTTGGGGCTTACGGCTTAAGGTTTGAGGGTTTCCCACATTAGGGGTACCATCTTGCGGGTCCCTGTAATAAGGATTACAGTAACTTGGGGTCTATATTGGGGTCCCCTGATTTAGACAAAGACCCATATAGATCCCTTTAGAATGGCTACAGCGGTTTCCCAATAAGGACAAATGGCAGGTTGCCAGCCCTAAACCCTAAACCCTAAACCCTATGGCTCATATAGAGCAAGACCCCTGCTCCCAAGCAAAAGTGTCCCTCTCTGGGTGCACAGGACACGAAGGGCCCGTTGTTTTATACGTGAAACCCCCATTTAGGGTTTAGGGTTTAGTCTAAACTCGTAGTATCCCCCTTAATAATGGAGAATCAAATGGAAAAGAAAATGGAAAATGAAATGGAAACTGCTATATATAGGGGTTCTGTGGGGGATTATTGGGTTTATGGTCAAAACTCCTAGTATCCCCCTTAGTAAGCCCCATAGTAGTTCCCCATATCATCCCCTATATAACCCCCTTTAAGGAGTTTTGACTGTAGCTCATATGTCATGGGTCCCTTTCTTGAGATCCCGTCCAAAGCATCCTAATCATCAGCGTGGCCTAGAGCTTAGGCATTCTTTCTGAAGGCTTCATCAACTTCCGAGATACTGCTGCCGAGCCTTTGATGGAGCCTCTGGCAGAAAACCGGAAATCTGACCTCCAAACACTCAAGCCCTACAAGCTCACCGGTCTAGAAGTAGGGTGTAAGCGAGCGCCACACTCATAATGTACCCTCTACCCCGGAATTACAGTGCTTTGGGGATCCTGCGTGGTGTAAGCGAGACTTCCCCAAGCAAAAGTACGTGCATTCTCTGAAGCCTTCAACTCTTCACCCATATTCCGAGGCGACTTTTGCTGAAGCAACATCTCCACATGCATGACCGCAAGTAACCTAGACCCTCCATGTTATGGGAGGGTTAATATCAAACGGCCATGCAGGACTCTTACCTTCAGACAAAGACGTAGAACGAATGCCAAGCTGTAAACACCAAAAGTATGTAGAATGAGAGCCTAGCCTGCACTTTTATAGCCATTTGGCCGTGGTCTTACATATTATAAGGGTCCAAGGACCCAAATAACAGGGTTTTGGTTTTAGGGCCCAAATACCATTAAGATTATAGTATTTGGGCCCTGAAGCCCCATTATTTGGGTCCTTGAACCCTTAGGGATACTCTTGAAGTAGGTTTACGATTTACAAGGGTTACCAACCCTAAACCCTAAACCCTTGGCCTTTGGCCTTTAACAGCTTCATCAAGCAGCAGGGACTCCTCAGAACCATCTGCAACGGGCACCAAAACCTGTCAAGCATCCCTTTTGCTCTGACCCTTTAGGGGTTAGGGGTTTAAGGGTTCAGGGTTTAGGGTGCAGGGTTTAGGGTTTAAGGGTTTAAGGGTTTAAGGGCGTTTGGGGTTTAAGGGTTTAGGTTTTATTAAGGGTTCAGAGTTTAGGGGCCCGCTTATGATCCCATCTACTTGGGAGGTTCTCAACATTAGGGTTATCTGTTGCGTGTCCCCATCATATGGATCATGATGCAATGGGTCTGCTCGTTATGGAAACTACCCCCTACAGCTTCGTAGAAGTTATCCTCAAGTAGTAGGTATAACTACATAAAACCGTAGGAAATTAATCGGGGGCAACCCTTTTTATGTGCTTTTCTGATTGTCTTGTGCTGGCTTGCCACTAAGGAACTTAAGCTACGGCTGCTGGATTCCCGAAGCTTTAAACCTGGCACTTAGGACCCCTACTAAGAGTTAACCCTTAGGTACATAGGAATATAAGGGAATCCCTAAGGGTTATGGGTCTAAGGTCCAAGCTAAGTCCCAAAGAGACCTTAAACCTTAAACCCCAAACCAAAGTCAGCTTTGGTATCTGGGGAATTGGGTTGTCGGGTCCAGTTTTCAAGACTAAGGGGTTAGACAGGGTTTTAGGGGTAAGCCTTTAGGGATTGAGGGTAGAGGGGTTTGGGGTTCAAAAATTGGCGTTTAAAGGCCTATGCATCCCAATATGCAGCACCCATTTTATCCTAGCCCTGTGAGGCTAAACCCTGAACCTTAAACCATGCTCGTCTGGGGTGAGGGTATGCTCTAAGACGCACCTAAACTTGACAGGCGCAGTCCCCACTCGAAGAATTCGGGTGTAGGGAGTCATGTTCAAGGTTTGGGGTTTAGGGTTTAAGGTATGTTGTTCAGGGTGTTGGGTTCAGGGGTTAAGCTACCTAGAAGTATGGTGAGAAGTGCCCCAACTCAAATCCAGCCAGGCCACAAGTAATTAGAGACCTCAGGCCCCCAAATCAAATCCAGCCAGGCCACAACTCGAGACCTCGTGCAAGAACTACCCTGAAACCTACCCCAGAGATCCCCAATACACATTATACTGGGCCAAAACCTGTTGCAGGGTAGATTTCTTGATTTAGAGGGGATAATGACTATAATATGGCTATATATAGCCCTTAATAGGACCCCTAATACAGACTGTTACTGGGTGGGGGCAGTACCCAACCTAAATCCTAAGCCTCACGCCCGGGTAAATTAAATGGCACACTGCAAACACACAAAAACAACCTGCGCAAAGCCTGCGCAAACTTCGCTCAAAACTCTTGATCTGAGCCACATGCTTTCGGTAAACCCTAAACCCTGAACCCAAAAGCCGTAAACCCGGAACCCTAAACCCGAAACTGCTAACCCTGAACCCTAAACCCTAAAACCCTAAAACCCTATATAACTCTCTATAACCCTATATATCCCCATTATAGTAGTTTCCATTTTCTTTTCCATTCTCCCATAGAACCCCTACATATACTACCCTATAATCCCAGTTTCCATTTCATTTTCCATTTTCTTTTCCATTTGATTGTCCATTATTCTGAATCCCTAAACCCCTAAACCCTAAACCCTAAATCCCTAAACCCTATAAACCCTAACCCCTAAATCC
>CAJNIZ010004460.1:3004-21453 GCA_905231905.1 Symbiodinium pilosum | reverse complement strand
GAGCATCCGCGTCTACCTGCAGGACGGTTGTTCCCCCCCAGCATATTGTATTCTGCTTGCTTAACCTGTGGTAGCTTTGTCTACATATCTTAGATCAGCACGGCCTGGCTCGGATCCTTGCAGCCAGGAGAACGAAGAGACCCAGTACAGCTTGGGATTAGACCTGGTCGATTGGTCTTGAGAAGCCCAAGAGCAACTTTTTGGAGTGATCCGGGTGGTAGGTGGCTGAGAATGTCTCGAGTGCCAAGATAGCTAGGGTGTTGGTGATTGCGCGTTCGACGGATGAAAGACTACTGCTTGCTGAGTGGCACTGGTCCACATGGCCTGCCTTTCGCCTAGAATTAAACCTCCTTCGAGAACGAATTAGGTTTCTGATGCTCTCAGTTGCCAGGCGCATACACGCCCAAACATCGGGCGTTCCGAGAGACCTGCGCCAGGCTGTGACTTGCAGGGCAAGACCTACGTGAACTTGTGTGTGTTCAGCGCTTCCATGCCAAGCGCGGCGGTGAACCCAAGAAATTCTGATGTTGATGACCTCCCCACAAGCAGACTTACCAACAGCCCTTGTTTCTGAAAGCTTTGTTTTAGCCTGAGCCTTAAAGACAGGTTTGTGGAGAACGAGGTCTTGCCTTTTGTAGATGCGACTTGGTCGTGTTTCATGTCTCTTAGGATCGGGTCTGGTTGGACTTCCTGTTGACTGTAGAAGGTTGGAAGTCGATTTTGTCTAAGCAGCTGCCAGCTGTAAATTCTCGCCACTTGTTGTGCAGTGCAGCGCTGTTTTTGGACATGCTGGTGCTGATGCACCACCACAACCTAACCAAGCATGGCTAGCGGCTACGGTGTAGCAGCACATTCACGCAGAAGACGCACAAATCCCGACTGACCTATCTGTTTGGTGGCACTTTCGCGCCGAGAGGTTGTCAAAGTATTTGTAGAGATCAGCCAATCAGCCGCTGAGGAGTGGGAGGAGGCTGGGGCCTTTCCAAAGGACCTCCACCGCCGTGCCTACGAGGCAGAAGGGCTGGCAGCAGCAGAACTGGCGCAGATATGAAGCATGGTGCGCCTTAGAGGGGGGTTGCTGTTTTGGATACTTTTGGTATTTTTTAAGGAGGTTATGGTCAGGATGCAGAACTGAAGCTGCAGCAACTGATAGCTCCAGGCTGGCGTCTATGGAGCTTTCTGGCCCGAGAAGTGCCCCACGCAGCAAATCTGGAAAGCATGTTGCGTGAACGTGACCTTCCGGCATAAAATTCTGATTTCAGAACTATCAAGTCAGTGGGCTTCCCTGTGCCTGGCACTTTGCAGCACAAGAATGCACAAGAGGTACGGTGGTACTTTTCCAAATGCTGAAGAAGCAGACATGCGACTGTCCCAGCAGTGGTGCCTCGAAGGATCCAAGAAAGCAAGCGGCGGCAAAGTGTTCAGCTCCTGCAAGGTTTCATTACTTCATCTTCTACGATGAGCTAGCGCGGCCGTGTGCAAGCGGTGGCTAGACTTGCAGGTGACGCAAGTGTCCCCCTCCTGTCGTCTGAGCGCTGGATTCGGTAAATAGTGGTAAGGCCAGTTCAATACTTCGTTCAAGTGATTGCTGCACAGCATTTGGGCTTCAAGTGTCGACCTCGTCTGTATTGATTTTTAGCATCACGTTAGCATGTAGCAGCCTTGACCGCAGCTGCAAGGTCTTTATGGTTCCCTCCTGACACACAGCATTTCGCTGCCTCCTGTGCTGGAGCACGGCATGAGTCCTTGCACGCTGTTGTTGCAGTATGCTGCGATGTCAGCTTCCATACACGTGTGAAAGCAGGAGCTGGGCTCCGAGAAGCAAAAGGAGGAGAGGGGACCTTGCCTTGTAGACTGGGAACGTACCAGTTATTGTTACATTGTTGTGTTGGGCAGAACTCGGCTTAGTAACATGGAGGCTTGGATCATGCAGGGCTTAGGTCAGGTCGGGCCTTTTGCCGTTCAAAGGATGGGCATGTTTGCTGCATCCTGGGCAGGCTATTGCGAGCTGCTGGGATCAAATTCAGTTTTTCCTTGGCGTGTGAGATTGCAAGAAACGGTCAAGCACCAGGAGGTCTTGTTGTCTTGGAATCAGATTTGTTTGTCTGACAGAGTTCGACATGTGCTTGCCAGTTCTCCTGGACTGTCGTTCTCAGGCATGTGTGTACTGTTGTTACTCCTTCGCAATTGCAGCAGCCATTCCACTTGCACTCGCCGAGGACAAGTAATCACGGGGCAGAAGCTTGCCAGCAAAGAGAGGGGATGCTCAAAAGGGATTTTTTGGATGAGAACGGTGGGTGTAAATGTCCGTCCGTCTTAGAAGAGGTGCGAAATCTGAGTCCGCGTGCTGGGTGTCTCACGGGCAGCATCAAGATTCATGGGACATAGTAACTTCTTATTATTTGCTTTCTCACTGTACCTATGATCCCTTGACTGGACTCATGCTGCAAGAGCCTCCGGCTCAGTCCGCCGACCCAAAGGCGGCGGCCCCGAACGCAACGACGGCATTAACCCAAAACCCTAACCCCCTATAAACCCTAGCCAAACCCCTAAACCCTAAACCTTGATGTTTTCAGTGGCTGGGCACGAGACCAATCGGCGCAACGAGAGTAGTTCAAGCGAGGCTGCCGGGACTCCCCAGGCCCCAGGTAGCTGAGCGGACGCAGCCCGCGACCCGCGCACGCAGGACCGTGAGTTCAAGAAGGATCTTGCAGATTGCCGTGAGGCTTCTGTCTTCGCGAGGCGCCAAGGCACCAACGGGCCCTGGGTTGGGGTCCGGCCTGACGGTTGCCTCGGATGTGGAGACCCCCACCGAAATTTTCCGCCCCCAGAAAAGAAGAGGGTTTCCACCCTCCGTCTCCTGAAACCATCCAATACGTCCCCCCAGAGGTCGGTGGATGCTTTATCATCGGTTACATTGTTTTTTACCCCCATGAACCTCCAAGTGACTAAAACGCTGCAAGCCGAGGAAAACTTGCTGCCTGGCCGTCACCGAGCCCGGCGGTGGCTCCGACGTGGCTAACGTGCAGACGACAGCGGTGCTCCATTGTGGAATGGACAATTGCCCTGGGGTCATGTGGGTGTCAAAATCACAAAACACTTCAAATCAGTTTCCAGGGATGTTGCATAATTAGTCCTGGTTTGTAGCAGAGGTTCTCGATGCAAGTGGTCAGCATTACGAGCCCTGGACGCAACCAGCTGCCAAAGGCTGCGCACAGATCTTTGTACTTGCTAGAGCATTGGCAATGTTTGACTACGGGATCTAAGCCTGCTGGTAAAACTTAGGTGGTGAACGGCCAGAAGACCTTCATCTCGGGGGGGATGAACGCTGATTACTTTACCACAGGTGTTCGCACGAGTGGCAAAACCGGCAGCAAGGCGCGCCAGTTTGGACCTTTGCTGAAGGATGCCGTCATTTCCTTCAGCTGGGTCTTCATGCTCAGAAGGGCTGATGCGCTTGGGTGTTGGCCTAGCGTCAGGGCTGTGAAGGACTTGCGAGTCCATCACACGCAGCTCAACATTTCATGGCAAGAAACGGGCTTTGTTCCTCAAAAAAATCAGAGTCTGACAGGGCATCTCGCTGCTTCTGGTGCCACGCTCGAGCGATGGGCTGAACACAGCGCGACTGCAGTGCTCCCGAAGCAAGTGGGTTGAGGATTTAAAGCAGTTCTCTTCGTCCAGTCTTGTAAGATCTTGAGGCATTCTGATGCTGGTGTAACCATGTAATGTCTTCCAATCCTTGGTGCTAACGATGCCTACAGCGTAGACTGGTGACGCTTAGGACGCAAGGCTGGCATCTCAGCACCACGCCGCTGAGCAGCACAGGTCGGGCAGGTCGAGAAAGTTTATACTTTATCAGCTTGGTTTCACATCTTGCGTTCTTCGGGTGTCATGGGCTTTCCACGCACGTGAGGACCTTGGTGACTTTTGACGAAGTGAAAGTCCCCGCTGAAAATCTGCTGGGGGGCGAAGGCCGGTAAAGGCTTGACAGTCGTCACGAGTTGCTGATGACTTGCGATGTGCATGACCGTGGACTTCTTGCCAATGGATGTACATTGGCAGAGCCCATAATCATAGTTGGCAAAGTCACTACGTTGTGCGTTTTGCTGCAGTCGAGTGAATTTGTCTTGCCGTTGACACCGAGTGCATGCAAGATCAATTTTTCGTCTGAACGATTTCTCAATGCCCCGGTTCCTAATTCTAATCCATGATGTCAGTTTTTCGAATGTTGTCTTTTCCTGGCGTTCGCCTCTGTCTCAGCGCCGTTTCAACAAATCGATGATGTCAGGTGATGGTTTCTTGGCCATCATGCGCAACTTCAACAATGAGAGGCTTGCAACTCCGGAGAGATGCGACATGATGCGACATTCTTCAGAGCACATAGAGAGCTACTGACACTGTCGTTCGCAAATGCCACACGGTCCGGTGGGGTTCTGGCAGTGCACGGTGTAGCAGAAGCATGCAGAAGACGCCACAGCCCGTAGTTCAGAAAGTTGAGCGAGCACCAGGCTGGCATTAGCCATTACGGCGAACCGCGAGGCAGCACTTCGTTTGCTTTGCTTCATGGGAATGGCATCTGAGTCTGCTCTCCGCTGCAGTCCAACATATCTGCTCCTATCTTCCCACGTGCAGGCAACTGCCTGTAAGCATTTTGAGCTACAGTCTAAACTCCTTAAAGGGGAGCTATATCGGGTTATGGGGGTTATTCAGGCGGATACTATTAGTTCAGACAATAGCTCTTGCGCAAAGGCGCGAGTCTGCCTTGAAGAGGCGGTGCGGTCCTCGTCGTTTCGCTGCCTGTTGGGGCTTTTGATAAGTCGGTACAGTGGGGCCTTGGCCATACTTGTAGTTCTGCGCTTGAAATGCCTTCTGCTAAGGCCAAATACGCGCAGGAGTCTTGGCAGCAGCCCTTCCACCGAGTCCTCAAATGATCAAGCACCTAAACACTTTTGGTGATTTGATCAGACACGGAAGATTCAGAATAGGCATTCAATTTGTTATGTTCATTCATGATAGCTGTAGCATTCATGCCAATCTGCAGCGTTAGCACGATCACGTTGGCAGCAATGTTCCTCAACGGAATCCTCCTAGCAATGCCCTGTTGTCACTGTCGTCTACCCCCAGGATCGCTAAGTGTAATACCCTTTTCCTGAACGCCATTACCTCAAGAGAGCTGAAGTGCTGGCTCTGGGAGGTTCGGAAGACTTTCGGCAAGCCGCTGTCGTCCCATCAGGCGGGCGGCTTTCTCCGCTTGAGGCTGATGATTTCTTAGTGTTAGAAGGGGAGGAGGATTGTAGCTGTGGCGGAGGCCGTGGTGTTCGTTTAGGTGGTGGTGGGGATAGCTGCGGCAGCAGTGGTAGTGATTGTTGAGCTACTGCTGCTTGTGCTGGGTGTGCTGTGCGTTTGAGGATTTCTCGTGCCATTGAAATCCGCCGGTACTTCTTGTTTGCCGTAAGTCTTGGGCGACTCAAAGTAGGTCTTTTTGGGTATGTTGTGTTTGGCTTCGCTGATTTCACTGACGCTGCACCGGTCTAAGCCCAGGTCATCCGCCACAAGCTCATGGAGTGCGGCCGCGGCAGACTCAGAGTTGACACCGTGAGTTTGAAGCTGTGGCTTGTGGGCTTGTGGCATCTCCGTCTGTGGTGGTGGACCGCAGCTTGTGATTGGTGTGAATGTTGGCTGTGTCAGTGCCTGATGTCATGAACATCTCAAAACTGGGTAGGCCCCTGGGATGTTTAATATTTTCCCTAATGGCTTTAATAGGGACCATATATACTAATATTTTTCAATGGGTTTTAGGGGCCAACCCAGAAAAGCATCAGTGATCATGCGAAGGCCTTGTGATGGCCACCAATGCCATGATCCTCTCAGTTTGTGTGCTTGGGCCTGGATGTAGCGGTTTCCCAAAATCAGGGGACCCCAGTATAGTCCTTACTACAGAGACTGACAGAGACCCCCAAACATGTACCCCATTTTTGGGAAGCCCCCAGGTAGTGTGAAGTTGTGGGATCAGACCGTGCCGAGGGATGTCCAAGAGCCTGATCCCAGCCGAAGCGCAAACAGAGCTAGGTCCCCCAACATGCAAGCATATAGGCTTCAAACGGGGATATATAGGGGTTATATAGGGATAATGGAAAAGATGATGGAAGCAACTATATAGTATATTAGGCTTATATAGGGATAGTGGAAAAGAAAATGGAAGCTACTATAGTATATGTGATGATATGTTATATGCGGATGTATGCGGTTCTTAATTCAGAGTCCTTTTAGAAAGTTTGTAAAGGGGTATATAGGGTACAGCGGTTATAACGGGCTATACTGAGTTGTGATAGTTTTCATAGATAGGGGACCCCAACATTTACTTGTACCATAAGATAAGCCAAGACACGGTCATCCTTGTTATCTGAGCCTGAGACCCTATTACGGTGACTCCAAAAAGAGGAGCCCCGATTTTTTTGGGCAGCCCTGCACTATTTGATTTCCTAAGTTTCCATTCCATTGTCGGCTTTCTTCCATATGATTTTCCATCATTTTGGGGTTATTTATCCCTACATAACCTTATCTAATCCTCATGTAACTTTAAATCCTATGCAACCCTATTTAAGATTTTTTCTCTTTTTTCTTCACAGTTTTTGTTGGTACCCTTGTGGCGTGGCCTGGCCCCTCAGATCGTAATTATGGGGTCCCCCAAAAAGGCATTCCAATTTTTGGAAGCCACCATATATCCTATTATTTCTCACCCTATATAGTCCCCCTTGAGTAGACAGAATATGGGGTACATGGGGATCTTATGATGATATACCCAAAGCCATATTCTATCTACTTAAGGGGGACTATATGTTTCCAGGCACAGAAGCCTCGACCCAGCGATTCGTCGGAGCAGCTGGCAGGCGCCATCGCCTTAGCCAAGGCGCGTTTTCCCATGAGCTGTAGTCTAAACTCATTAGAAGACGGTTATGTAGGGGAGTATATAGGGGGATATGATGGGTTTCTATGGGGGACTATCGATTATCTCGGGTTTGGGGATGAGGGTTCAGGGTTTAGGATCTCAACTCCTTCAAGAGAGTTGTATAGGGGATTAGATAAGGGAGCAATTAGTGTTACTAAGGGGGATCATGAGTTTGGACTAGAGCTCGCATGGCTTTTGGTGCTCGCTGCAGGGATATGTAGGGCCCCTTTACTGGGAGTAAATGGGGGTATGTAGGGATACATCGGGATTATAGGGATATGTAGGTGTACGCAATGGATAAGAAAATGGAAATACGCTTCAGGGCCTAAGGTCTAGGGTTTAGGGATACATTGCTGCCGGTGACCGATGGAATAGATCATGCGTACACTTGCTGGGGACTTGCTGGAAGGATTTCAGAGTCCCCACCAGAAGAAGGGGATATGGCCCCAATAATGGAGAATCAATTGGAAGAGAACATGAAACATGACATGGGAATTGGAAGTAGATAGGTGTTTACTTGTTTCAGAAGTAAATAGGGTCGGGTCTAGCCGTTTCTTGCTGGAAGGTGCAGGCGACGAAGAGCTTCGAGTTCGTTGCCCGAGAGTGTTCCCAGGCAGCCGCCTCGAAGCTTCAGCTGAGCTATAGTCTAAACCTTGGGTACTGCCCCCCCCTCCAGTAACAGTCTATATTAGGGGTCCCATTTAGGGCTATATATAACCCTATTAGAATTGTTATCCAACTGTTACTGAGTGGGGGCAGTACCCAATCTAAACCCCTTAAAGGGAGGTCATATAGGGTTTAGGGTTCCGGGCTTAGAGTCTTAACTCCTTAAAGGTGGATGAATATAGGGCATTATACAGGGGAGTACTATAGAGGGGGTTCTGAGGGTGGATACTTGGGGTTTTGATTGTGGCTCAGACAACTTCGCATGGATTCTGTGTGAAAACTGGCGGACCCCAACAGGAAACAGTCCCGTACATGCGATTTGCTGGCTCTGCTTCAGATGACACCCAAATGAACATTTGTAGGCTTCCACGCGCAGAGTGGAGAACCTATGCCAATAATCTTAGGTAACCCGAAGCCCTAGTAGTTTCTTTTTTTGCATTACCGCTTCGATGTTCATATGCTCCCATGGAGCCCCTTCAAAGGGACACCATCTACCCCTGTATACCTGTGCATGCCCTGGTTGCTCTGTCAGGTCTTTGGCGGCAAGTCGTACCTTCGGCGCCTCGGTCTTTGGAAGCTCCCCCTGGAGGGGTTATAATGGGGATGTTGCCCACAATGCTTAATCACATGGCAAAGAAATTAAAACATGACATGGAAACTGGGATCAAATGGGGATTTATACGTCACGGGGATTCTTGAATTTGTGGGTCATTTTTGACTTTGACCTGGGATTTTAGCGAAGAATCAGAATTTTTGTTTCGTTTTGTGAGTTTCTCGGGTTCTGGGTCTTGTTTTTTGGGGGTACCCATTGCATTAATGGCGAGGACTCTAATGTTGCGTTACTCCCTCAAGACCTTCAGAGTTCATTTATGTTCACGTTTGTTGGACCCCTCCGAGTGCTTCAAGTGCATGCCACAGGCCACGGGCATTGTTTCCGTGAACTTAGCCACAGCCTAGATTGAAGTTCACAGGTCTGGTCCTGGCCATGTCGTGGAGCGTGCTTACCGAGAGGCCGACTGGAGCACCCAGTGTGGGGGGATGGAGATCCAAGTGCCCTACATAACCCCAGTTTCCATTTCATGTTCCAGTTTCTTTTCCATTTGATTCTCCATTATCCCAATATCAACCCATAAAACTGTAGGTAATGTGCTTGTTTTCTCAATCTCCTTGCAGTGGTTTCTGCCTCTTGATGATGTTATGTCGGTGGCCTCTAGGCCTGAGATGCTGGGCCTCAGGGCACTGGCTAAGCAACGCTTTCGGATTCTCCGTGAGCCTGCTGCGCTTGCCTGGAACACTTCATCCAGGGCATGGCCATGTCCACGACTAAGAAATCTCCATCACCACCTCATCCCTCCCAACGTTACAGTCGAGAGTGGCGTTCAACGCAATGGTTTGCTGTGTTACCTCTCACCTGAACCTCTTGCAGCTCAACCTCCACAAGTATCTTTCGGAGGTGCGGGTCCTCGCAGTGGGAGGAGGCTCTGAGGCTCATGGTTGAGATGGCCTCCGCAACAGTTTGTTTGAGGTTGTGGAGCTTCATTTTTTTTAGGGACTGGCTTCTTCTCTGCAGTACGGGCATGAGCCTTTTGATGTGGAAGTTTGAGTTCGAAGGGCATGCTTGGGAAGTAGGCTGCCCAGTTTGAATGGATGCGCTGCCTGCAGGAGATCATGCTGGACTTGGCCTCCCGTCAAGCCAGGCCGTTTTGCAGCATTGGCAGCAAGGGCGGATCATCCAAGTCAAGCGCTCTTAGAGAGTGTCATTTGCAGATGTATCTAGAGAAAAAAGAGGAAATTTACTCGGATTGGCCTGACAGGCCTGCTGGTGATCGTATTGCGATTGCAAGGGATTGGTAAGATTGCAGCTGCAGAGCTTGACAAATACATGCAATGGCCAGAGGGTGCTGTGAATCTTCGTCAGGTAAGTCTTTCTAAATTTGTTTGTGTAACCTGGAAGGATGAATGCCAGCAGCAAATCCTCACACATTTTGCCACGATCTGCAAATCGTCCACCACATAACCGCAAGAAGACCATCAGCCCTCTCCTTGCTAATGATGAAGGCAGCTAGTGAGGCATCAAGTGATCAATATGCCACCACCATCAGCAGTTACAACGCATATACCGTGAGAGTCTAGAAGCTGTTTGCGAGTGATTCCTAGGAAGCTATTCTGTGTTGACCAGGCTGGTAGAATTCTCATGTTTAGGCAACAAATTGGTGTATGGGACTTTCCAAAACCAGGGGGGGTCGCCAAATCGAACCCAATTTTTGCAATCCGGATGGTAGGTAAGGACTCCCCAAAAGGGCTCTAGACTCTAATCTTCGCATAGAACCATACAGTATGTGAATGAAGTCTTCTGCCGCTTGCCGTGGTTCTTTTGCCTTTGTAGGGTCAGGCTGCTAACAGCCTGACCTTGCTGCATTTTAGTAGAAAATGGAAGATCACATCCCCCCAAAGCATCCTGGTATTTATTTAGGGTTTCGGGACTACTGTTTGGGACCCTAAGTATGTATATAGTGTCATGTTAGGCGTTTGTACAGTATGCTTGGGGTTAGCATACACCCTAAATCCTAAACACTAGGGTGCTTTAAATCCCCGAAACCATGAGCTGTAGTAGCACTAACATATTCCCGTTGATCCAGTAAATCTAGTAGTGTCATTTTTCTTTTCCACTCCTTCATTCCCTGCTAACAACCACAAAGCAACAGCATAGCGCCAGGCTTTGAGTGCAGCGCACAACACCTTCTCCTGGCGACGAGGCCTGTGATGGCTACAGCTTGACAGGCTTTTGCATCCTCCATGTCTTGATACAACAGCTACCGTTGCCATAAGCGTTGCCTGCGTTGATTCTGTGTATGGAGGCTGATTAGGACTGAAGCAGATTGCTAAAAGAAGTCCGCCTGGTTACTGGTACGATGACGACGAATATGACGACAATGACAACGACAGCTAATTCCACCTTCGCCACCAGTGCTGCCACTAACGCTGCCAGCAGCAGCACCGACCGTCACGTTACCGCTGCCTGCTGCTGGTGCTGGCGCTGCTGGTGCTGGCGCTGCTGCTGCTGGTGCTGGTGCTGGTGCCGGTGCTGCTGGCGGTGCTGCTGCTGCTGCTGCTGCTGCTGCTGCTGCTGCAACTGCTGCTGCTGCTGCAACTGCTGCTGCTGCTACTACTACTCGTGCCGCCAGTGCTGCTGCTGCCTTTGCTGCTGCTGACATTACTGGGACGAGGATGACGACCGGTACAACCGTTACTGGTGAATACTTTTCTTAGCTTGAAACTTGCTCAGGCTCGTTTGAAAGGCCTTGGCAGTCGAAAGACTCCAGAGAGAGAGGACATGGTGCAAAGCATGATAGTTGATAGTTCAGTGCTTTCAGAATACGTAGCCTGGACCTCCTGGACCTTGAACTAGCCTGTGTCGATTTGTGGTGCGAGGTTAGGTGTTGCAATAAAGATGTTTGTGCTCAGCCTGTCAGTTTTCTGAGCTATGCCTCTTGGCGTGAACAAAGTTGCAGGACCCCCTGTTGGCTTGCCTGGAAGCAGCTGAGCCAGCCACATACCACAGTGAGGGTTCAGATAGAGTAGGGTTCCGGACTGTGTCTCCTTTGACTTGGATTGTTTCAGACATTAGACCCACTGCTGTGCAAAAGTTTAAGGCTGACCAGGAAACTTGGGCTGAGGGCACGCACAGGGACACGTCTTGCAGCAGGGCAAAAGGTGCTGTAAACTTTTTGCTGACACACAGATCAGCGTGCTTGGCCCGCACCTGTTCCTTTTTTGCAGTGGAAGTTTACATTTTGGCGACTTTCTGCAAGTACCAGCAGTCTTGTAGCACCCCTGTGTGTTTAGCAGACGGATAGGTAAACTGCTTCGAAGGTTTTGGCGTTCATGATGCGGCCCGAGTAGCTACCTGTAGGTAGCATGCAAGCATCAAGTAGCCATGTGGTTAGTAACTGTCAACGTGAAACTAGCCTGTGTCACGCCTAGAGCCTACGTCATAGCACGTTAACAAGTGCAGTGGCTTGCACGGGCAAATCCATTGAGCAAGCAATGCCCGACGTCAGTGTCTCCTTGCTGAGTGGCGCGCCCCTCCTGAATGGAATGGTTTCTATGAGGATTAGATTGGACGTCAAAAGCGGTTTCCGGTGTTGCGCAAGAAATTGCCAGTTAACCTGCGCAGCTTTCCGAGGGCGGCGATTCTCGGGTTGTGCTACTTTTGTTTGTCCGTCTGATCCCTAAGCCATTCTAGCACCCAGTGTTGTCGGCGCAGCAAGCGGTCTTGCAAGAGATCACAGTAGCCCAAACCGCAAGATAAATGACCACCCGGTCAGAAGCTTCCTAGCTACAGACGCTTGAGTCTTGGTCCCTGCGAAGAAGCTGGAGCAGTAGCACGTGTAATACGCAAAAGCAACAAAGGCCCACAAGGCCTACAATTCCTTCGCATGAGGATCTTTAGAAGACTGAATCAAAGCACGTCTACAGACCCCGAAGCCGAGGCCAGTCTGTCCTTGAAGATGGATGCCTCAGCAACAACTACACACTTGCGGGAGGAGGCGCGCTGAGGGGGAGCTACTGATTCTGGCGATGGCGTGGGGAAGTTTGTTTTTGAGTAAGTCCTGTGGATAGCGGGGATGCCCAGTATCGAGACGTGGCTTTGTTTTGTTGTCCAAGGGCCCAGCCCTGGAAAATGTAGAGGCTCTGCCCTGCCTTCCACCTCGTCAATCATGTTGTCGGTCATGGCAGGTTTTGGAATGCAAAACAGCCCCCCCCCCCAAGTTTTAGGATCTGGGAATTTGAGCTCCTTGGCTTTGCTGTTTTGTGGGCCTTGGCACTCAGCAAATGTCGTGTTGCTGCTTTGAGCATGGGACCCCAGCCATGAAGAGGGAGCCACAGCTGACAAATGCTCAATGATGCTCAATGCATGAAAGACACAACAAGCAGCCCCCTCGAGGTTGCCAAAGAGCTGGATGTGTTGGCGTGCCAGATCTGCCTGATTCGGGGAGCGATGCTGGGGTTCAATTTGTTTTGTTGCGGCGGCCGTGACTTCAAATCATTTTTTTTTAATAGGCTGGGGCAAGATGGTAGTAAGGACAAAGAATCAAACGTTGACGCTGCGAGATGAAGCAGGAATTCTGACACAGTGTACGGCTGCAGAAAGAACCCCAGACATCCCCAGACATGTGTCCTGGTACTTGTCCGGTGGCTTGAGTTTAGATCGATCCCAGGTCCGAACTTGCTGATGGCCTATCCCTGATGGCAGAAGGCCATCTGCAAGGAGGGTGAGGCTGCATCAGCTATAGTCTAAATTCCTTCAGGTGTAACAATATAATATAGGGGATTACATAGGGGACGATTATAGTATAGAGGTCATTAAGGGGGATACTGGGAGTCTAGACTACAGCTCACACGGTTGCTTTCCAGCCTTCAGGTGCCCCAGAGACTCAGGACGTGGAGGCCCCGGTCGGTTCTTGTGCGTTGCGAGTGGAGCTGAGCACATGGCAGGACAGTTTGAGCTAGGGGTCGGTCTACTTAGACACAACCTTGGACCAGCTTTAGAGAGAATGGGAGAGTATTATTATTATTAGTATCGTTATGGTATTATAATGCTTATTATATTAATTACTATCATGTTAGTACCAATGCTTTTAACTTGAATTCTGAAGCTGAGCAGTCTGAGCTTTGCGCGAGGCCATGGTGGTGCCCATCCATCATTTTCCTTGCCGCGAGCCTGGGACGGAATGTGGCGTATTCTTATTCTGGATATATCATATGGCATCCACCCCAGCCACCTCTTGTCATCCCTCGTTTTAACTGTGACTCGCACTTAGGATCGATATCCCGGAGCTGAGACATACAAGGGCTGCACTGATGTGCCTTGGGCAGCAACATTCAACGCTCTAAATGGCGCGCGCTGCAGAAAGCTAGCAGCACAAGCCATCTGGGTCCGTAAGGTTTCTGCCGTGCCTCCATTCCCGTGCAGTGAAGACGAGCACTGCAAGCCGGAACCTGGCCTCAGAAGGGATTCTATCGGGTGCCTTCGCCGCTGCAAGAGAAGCACCATTTCTTGTATTTTCCTGCTTGCATTTCGAAGGCAAATTTCCAAACCGCCCAGCTGTCTTGTTCACTGAATATGGAAAAAGCTGGGAATTGTCTGGAGCAAGCCTGCCGAAAAGACTTCCGATGCCTTCAGTCAAGTGAGTCGCATCTCTGGCTCGGGCTGGAGTGGCCCTGTCTGTGTGCCAGCTTGGCAGGCAGAGACTTGTCAGCGACTGCCATTAATCTTTGGATAAGTTGAGCGTGCAGGTAAGGCATTGCAGTCAGGGCATGTGAGAGGTGAAGGCCGCTAGTGTGCAATGAGGTTTAGGGGTGTTTTTTCGCTGGATGGGAGAGTGACCATACACAGCTGTACGAATGGGGAAGACAGTTCGCTCTCCTTTCACAGCCAGAACGAAAAGCATTCCTTTCAATCACGTGCTTTGATTTTGAAGAGCCGCTGTGGCACAGGAAAAAGCTGCACAAAAAAAAGAGTGAAGCTTAGCTGACACAGCCAAGCGCCATGGCTCCCATCATCGAATCGCCGCTGGTGCGACTCTTCCTGGTTGTGCTACTCAGCTGGGCATCCAACCTTTGCTTCTCTTGCTGTTGTAGTCAAAGCAGCAAAGTTGCATCCTGGAAGAAGCAATGGCAACTTGCTGACTTACCTCCGCTTTTGCTGCGCAATCTGACAAGACAAACTTACTGTCATGCTGAGGTGTTCCGTGGCGGCTACTTTGGTGCTATGCAACCAACTTCTGGACACGAAGTTGCGCCAAAGTTAGAGGTATGCACAAGCAGCGCAAGCATGAAGAAGTGGACCAGGAATAAGCAGTGATGTAGATCTGTAAAAGAAAAGGAATTCCACCATCGTCAGCTGTGGTCAGGCCTTCTTCCCAGAAAGAGATCCGCCTCAAGTGAGCTAAAGTAGGTCAGGTTGTTCAAATGGAGCTTCTCGGAATCAGTGTCCTATTGTTTGCCCTTCAAGCCTATACAGTACCCCCTTCAACTGTAGGATTCAGATGGTACGGACCCTCAAAGGAAACTTCTACTTGTGAGAGAATTCACAAGCTGTGCAAAGTCAACTTAGAGGTAAATATGCAGCCTCTACTCCCCCTTAGGTGGATAGAATATGGCTTTGGGTATATTATAACAAGATCCCCCTATACCCCATATTCTATCTACTTCAGGGGGACTATATACCTCAAAGGAGGACATGTTTTGGTTTTGCCGCAGCCCTAGGACGACGAACTACCAGAGATTGGTATATCAGTGCCTCGGCAGTCCCTGCCCAGAAATACTGGGTTTTTTTCAAAACAAGGAGTATCGGGGAGTATGGAGGTATCTAGGAACCATTCGGAGAAATGCCCTGCTCATGGCGGAAGTAAAGCCCTCAGATCCTGAAACCCACCCTGGGCAGAAAGCGCGAAGCTTGAAGGATTTGTTTTCCACTATGGGCCCTCCACAGGGTTTCTGCTCTTGAGATTATGCATGGGGAGCTCCTCTTGTGAACCAACCCTAAACCCTAAATCCTAAATCCTAAGCCCAGAATCCTAAACCCTAAATCCTACACCCTAAACCCTAAGCCCTGAACTTGTGGAGCCTGGGAGAAGGGACGGCATGATGGATGTGAGAATTCATAGCCTTGACTTGACTGCATGCTTGAGCTTGAGTGGAGATTGATGCAACTGCATGTCCAGACCGACCGTACTTGTGCCAATTTGCCTTTTGCAGCCTTCAACTGTCGTGCTGCTGTTCTTGGACTCACGCCGCTACAAGTGAAGTTTAGTGGTTGTCCTTCTTCTTCGCTTGTTAGTGCAGTTTCTGTGCTACGTAGCCTGGCCCGGACAGTGTTTGCCGCGCCTGCCTTGAGCGATGCGCGTCCTAAGGCGGAAGTGGCCTGGGGCCTCGTCTCCAAGGGAGCCTTGGACGCAAAAAAAAGAGGGCTTTCGGCCAGCATTTAGATCATATGTTTGGTATGTGGGGGTCTGATTTAGACTTGCGGGAATTCCAAGTTGTATTTTCTCGAAGGGCACTATGAGTTTCCACCAGTGGATTGCACATTGTATCTCAAGCTTTAGGGTTGCACACCCAAGGCTATCCTGTTCTCGCCCAGGATATGGATTGCTCTACGTCATGGTTTTCGCTTCCTTCCACAACCAGGCATCCAGACTTCTTGTTCTTGGGGTATGGGGTGGGAGGTTCTCCTGGGAACCTTTAGAATCCTGGATCGGACTGTTCAGCGCAGGCTCGCCGCGTTCGGTTATGTCGCACTTTATGGGTCCCGCTACTGTGCCGTTTCCTTACATCTCCTCCGCATGTTCACTACTCTCAGTTTCCACTAGGTCTGAAACAGTACTCTCGAGGGTCAGAAGACCTGGGGTCTGAAATGGCGCCGTGGCCATTTTAGGCTTTTCCCAGCCTACCCATTTCAGAGCTCTGGTGCCCACGGTGCCCACGGCGCCCACGTCAATCAGCATTACTCTTCATATTCTTTTATACTGCCGCGGCAGTTTGTTGGTACCCAGCGCAGGGTCTGAAATGGGTTCCCCTTGGGCAAGGCCCCAATTTTTAGGCCTTTTTTTTTGGTGGGGTCCTGAAGCGGTGTCCCCAACCTCCCAACAAACTGAGAGTACATATTAATCCCTGTGCGCTCGCCTTTGTAGCCCCGACATAGTGCCCTGTGCATATCCACTTGCATACCTTTATATTTATCTGTCCATCTGTGTATCTTCTCATCTGTCCATCCATCCATCCATCCATCCATCCATCCATCCATCCATCCATCCATTTATCCATCTATGAATCTATGAATGCGTCTATCTATCTGTCTATCGATCCATGAAGTTTCCGTGCAGATGAACGTGTACATCAATGCATACGGACACAAACGCCAAGCCTTTTGTGGGATTGTCGTGTTGGTGTATAGTCCCCCTTAAGTAGATAAAATATGAGGTATATGGGGATCTTGTTATGATATACCCAAAGCCATATTCTATCTTCTGAAGGAGGACTATGATCCCTAAAGCCCTAAACCCTAAATTAGTAGTTTCCATTTTCTTTTCCATTATCCCTATACAACCCCAATATAACCCTAATCTTCTGAAGGGGGACTATACCTCTACCCCAAAACCCTAAACCCTAAACCCTAAACCTATAGCCGCCAATGCGGGGCTGGCCACTGAGGTTGTCCCGCTCTGCGGGAAGATGCTTGGCTCAGGTTGGACGGCGCTTACGAAGAGAAGATTTAGAGGAATCCTATACTGGCAACATGAGAATAGAATATACCACTGTAAAATACTATAATATACTTTAATATACTATAATATATTACAATATATTATAATCTACGATAATATACCATAATATACTATAATCTACTATAATATACCATAATATGGCCATTTTTGAGGCCTTCAGGGCTCCACCTTTCGTGCACTTGTCTTTGGCGCTGACTTGTCAGTGGCGCCTTCTATTCTTTTAAGCTGCCAGCAGTTGCAGGTTGAAGGGTTCAAGACCATTGACGCAGTCAAGAAGAGAGCAAATGTTTTGAGCCAAGGAGAGGCATTTCTCCGGTAGCTGATCTTCTTGCCAGAGCGAGAAAGGCGAGCTATATCGATAGATCTCGATGATATCGATGCTAACGGACCAAAGCCTGAGCACAGAACTGTCAGGAAGGTCCCTTGCAAATGCACATGTCACTGTAGAAGTCCGCCAGCATTGTGTCTTGGTCTAGAGGCTTGCTATAAATTTGTTTCGCAATTTCGAAAGACACGCTGCGAGGACTTCCGTGGGTACCAGAAGGTGCTGTATTTCCCGTGCCTTAGCAGAATCAGCCAATGCATGTGCCCCGGGGCATCCCAAGGCCTGTGCCAAACTACTGTAGGATCCCTGAGTCAGCAGTACTGTTGCTTGAATTGGGAAATCGGTTGGGTTGGATACTTTTGCTAGGACGCTCCTCTGGCTCGACGACAGTGATGCAATGCTCGTGCGCCTGAATGGAGTTGGTTGGGGCCCTGGGTGAACAGGAGGCGGGTCAGACAAGATCGGGGTGCATACATCCTAGGGAGTCTGGGATGCCAGTGAGTTCCGTTCAAAAAGCTCTAGCTCCAACTGCCTTCCTGAAGGCGGAAGAAGGAAGCCTCAGCTTCCCTGTCTGAAATTGCTATTTAGCTTCACGCAGCCTAGTGTCCGTCAACATGATGTCCCTTGGGCCCCGAACCTTTCGTGTCCGGGTAGCCTGTTTTTAAGCTCGTGTGGCTTGAGCTGCAGAGGTCTGCTGGCTGGGCTCCTGGCGATTCGTGGCGGGCTGGCAGGTGACGCCAGGGGCATGAGGCTTTAGCAGAACTTTGCAACATCAAGCAGATATTTTGCCTGTAAACTCTATCTATCGTACAGCGATGGCTTTCACGATGGCCGTAGTAAACATGATGAGCATTCCGGATCCTGGATCAGCATAGTTGCAGGTCCCGGGGCAGATGGCAGCAGTTGCAAAGCGGTAGACATTGCCCCGATGCATGGGCGCTTCCGCTGGAGCATTTTTTGGCTCAGGGTTCTGCCTTCGCATTTTCTCGCACCGCCCCAGCGCTCCCACATCATGACTGAGGCCGAGGTGGTGATCCGCAATGAGTCCGGCTACATCCGGCACACAGCCACCAAGGACTTCGGACCTTTGGAGTTCACGGGTAAACTGGCAGGCGGGTTGCGGCATGACTTGCGTAGACGGCTGCCGCTCTACTGCAGTGACTGGACGGATGCCTTCAAGGTCCGGGTTTCATGACAAAGTGTGTGGAGTGTAAGATTG